>JAURVB010006735.1:0-11134 GCA_033002965.1 Piper betle | reverse complement strand
GCATGTATTGCTGGTCGACTTGATAACCAACCATATCGGTTCATCTATATTTATTTCATAATATTTAGGCTCAGAGTCATGTAATAATTTTCATGGTTTTTACAAAGTCCCATATCGGCTGGTGAGTCAAATCCACCATGTTCGTAATTCGCTGGCGAGTCCTATCCGCCATGTCCGTTATACAGCTAGTGAGTCCAATCCACCATGTCCGTAATTGGTGAGTCCAATCCACCATGTCCATAATATTGGCTGATGGGTCAGTCCGTCATGTCCATTACCGACCGGTCAGTCCAATCCGCCATGTCTATCTATTGGCTGATAGGTCAGTCTCACCACGTCCGTAATTGGTCAGGCGAGTTCTCTCTGCTTACATGTCCAATTTATTGGCTGATGAGTCAGTCCATCATGTCCATTCCGGCTGGTGAGTCCAATCCGCCATGTCCGTTACCGGTTTGTGAGTCCAATCCACCATGTCCGTAATTGGTTAGCGAGTCCAATTTGCCATGTCAAATTAGTTGACTGATGGGTCAGTCCATCATGTCCATTACCGACTGGCGAGTCCAATCCGCCATGTCCGTTATCGACAAGTGAGTGCAATCCACCATGTCCGTAATTGGTGAGTCCAATCTGCCATGTCCAATTTATTGGCTGATGGGTCAGTCCATCATGTCCATTATTGGTCTGGGAGTCCAATTGGCCATGTTTGTTATTGGCTGGTGAGTCCAATCCCTGATGTCCGTAATTGGCTAGCGAGTCCAATCTGCCATGTCCAATTTATTGGCTGATTGGTCAGTCCATTATGTCCATTACTTGCAGGCGAGTCAAATCCGACATATCCGTTATCCGCTAGTGAGTCCAATCCACCATGTCCGTAATTGCCGGGTCCAATCCGCCATTACTAATTTATTGGCTGATGGGTCAGTCCATCATGTCCATTACCGGCTGGCGACTCCAATCCGCCATGTCCGTTATCAGCTGGTAAGTCCAATTCACCATGTCAATTAGTTGGCTGATGGGTCAGTCCATCATGTCTATCTATTCTCTGATGGGTCTGTCTACCATGTCTGTAATTGGCTGACGAGGCCAATCCGCCATGTCCAATTAGTTGGCTAATGGGTCAGTCCATCATGTCCATCTAATGGCTGATGGGTCAGTCTCACCAGGTCCGTAATTGGCTGGCGAGTTCAATCTGCCATGTCCGTTATCGGCTGGTGAGTACCATCCACAATGTCCGTAATTGGCTAGCGAGTCCAGTCTGCCATGTCCGTTATCGGCTTATGAGTGCAATCCACCATGTCCGTAATTGGCGAGTCCAATACCCCATGTCCAATTTATTTGATGATGGGTCACTCCATCATGTCCATTAACGGATGGGGAGTCCAATCCGCCATGTCCGTTATCGGCTTGTGAGTCCAATCCACCTTGTCCGCAATTTGCTGGCGAGTCTAATCTGCCATGTCAATTTATTGTCGGATGGGTTAGTCCATCATGTCCTTTACAGGCTGGCGGGTCCAATACGCCATGTCCGTTATCGATAGTGAGTCCAATCCACGATCTCCGTAATATGCGAGTCTAATCTGCCATGTCTAATTTATTTGCTGATTGCACAGTCCATCATGTCCATTACCGGCTGGCGAGACAAATCTGCCATGTCCGTTATCAGCTGCTGAGTCCAATCCAGCATGTCCATTAGTTGGCTGATGGGTCAGTCCACCATGTCCATCTATTGGCTGATAGGTCATTCTACCGTGTCCGTAATTGGCTGGCGAGTTCAATCCGCCCTGTCCAATTTATTGGTCGATAAGTTAGACCATCATGTTCATTACCGGCTGGCTAGTCCAATCCGCCATGTCCGTTATCGGCTAGTGAGTCCAATCCACCATTTCCGTAAATAGCTGGCGAGTCCAATCCACCATGTCTAATTTATTGGGTGATGGGTCAGTCCACATGTGTTTTACTTGCTAGCGAGTCCAATCCGCCATGTCTGTTATCGGATGGTGAGTGCAATCCAGGATGTCCATAATTGGCGAGGTCCAATCCGCCATGTCCATTTTATTGGCTGGTGGGTCAGTCCATCATGTCCATTACCAGCTTGTGAGTCTAATCCGCCATGTCCATTATCGGCTAGTGAGCCCAATCCCCCATGTCCGTAATTGGCTGGCGAGTCCCATCCGCCATGTATAATGTTTTGGGTGATGGGTCAGTCCATCATGTCCGTTACCTACAGGCGAGTCTAATCTGCCATGTCCGTTATCGACTAGTGAGTCCAATCCACCATGTCCGTAATTAGCGAGTCGAATCCACCATGTTATTACTTGGCTGATGGGTCAGTTCACCATGTCCATCTATTTTCTGATGGGTCAGTTTACCATGTCCGTAATTGGCTGGCTGAGTCCAATCCGCCATGTCAAATTTATTAGCAGATGGGTCAGTACATCATGTCAATTACCGGCTGGCGAGTCCATCCGCCATGTCTTGTTATCTGCTGGTGAGTGCATTCCACCATGTCCATAATTGGCGAGTCAAATCCACCATGTCCAATTTATTGGCGGATGGGTCAGTCCATCATGTCCATTACCGATTGGTGAGTCCAATCCGCCATGACCGTTATCGGCTAGTGAGTCCAATCCACCATGTCCATAATTAGTTGGCGAGTCCAATCCGCCATGTCCATATTTATTAGGTGATGGGCCAGTCCATCATGTCCATTACAGGCTGGCGAGTCCAAACCCGCCATGTCCGTTATCGGCTGGTGAGTCCAATCCACCATTTCCATTAGTTGGCTGATGGGTCAATCCACCATGTCCATCTATTGGCTAGTGGATCAGTCTACCATGTCCGTAATTGGCTGGCAAGTTCAATCTGCAATGTCCAAATTATTTTTTTATGGTTCGGTCCATCATATCCATTAACCGCTTGGCAAGTCTATTCTGCCAAGTCCATTATCTGCTGGTGAGTACCGATCCACCATGTCCGTAATTAGCGGGTGAGTCCAGTCCGCCATGTCTTTTATCAGCTTGTTAGTGCAATCCACCATGTCCGTAATTGGCAAGTCCAATCCGCCATGTCCAATTTATTTGCTGATGGGTCAGTCCATCATGTCCATTACCTGATGGAGAGTCCAATCCGCTATATCCGTTATCGGCTTGTTAGTCCAATCCACCATGTCCGTAATTGTATGGCGATTCCAATCCACCATGTCTATTTTCAGCTAGTCTGTCCAATCAACGATGTTCTTAATAAGCGAGTCTAATCCGCCATGTACAATTTGTTTGCTGATGGGTCAGTCCATCATGTCCATTACCGGCTGGTGAGTCCAATCCGCCATGTCCGTTATCGGCTGGTGAGTCCAATCCACCATGTCCATTAGTTGGCTGATGGGTCAGTCGTCCATGTCCATCTATTGTCTGATAGGTCAGTGTACCATGTCCATAATTGGCTGGCGAGATCAATCCGCCATGTCCAATTTATTGGCTAATGAGTCAGTGCATCATGTCCAATACCACCTGGCGAGTCCAATCCGCCATGTCCATTATCTGCTTGGTGAGGCAAATCCACCATGTCCGTAATTAGCTGGCGAGTCCAATCTGCCATGTCTAATTTATTGGGTGATGGGTTAGTCCATCATGTGCGTTACCGGCTGCTGAGTCCAATCTGCCATGTCAGTTATCGGCTGGTGAGTGCGATCCAGGATTGTCGTCATGGGTGAGTCTAATCCGCTATGTCCATTTTATTGGTTGATGGGTCTGTCCATCATGTCCATTACCTGCTGGTGAGTCTAACCGCCATGTCCGTTATCGGCTGGTGAGTCGAATCCACAATGTCCATAATTTGCTGGCAAGTCCCATCTGCCATGTAAAATTTATTGGTTGATGGGTTTGCCCATCATGTCCATTACTTGCTGGTGAGTCAAATCCGCCATGTCTGTTATCGGCTAGTGTGTCCAATCCACCAAGTCCGCAATTGCCGAATCCAATCTGCCATGTCTATTTTATTAGCTGATGGGTCAGTCCAACATGTCCGTTATGGCTGGTAAGTCCAATTCACCATGTCATTTAGTTGGCTGATGGGTCTATCCACCATGTCATCTATTTGCTGATGGGCCAGTCTACCATGTCTATATTTTGCTGGCGAGACCAATCCGCCATGTCTAATTTATTAGCTAATGGGTCACTCCATCATGTCCATTACCGGCTGGCGAGTCCAATCCGCCATTTCCAATATCGGCTGGTGAGTCCAATCCACCCTGTCAATTAGTTGGCTGATGGGTCAGTCTACGATGTCCATATATTTGCTGATGCGTCAGTCCACCATGTCCGTAATTGGCTGTCAAGTCCAATGCACCATGTCAAATTTATTTGCTAATGGGTCAGTCCATCATGTCCATTACCGGCTGGCGAGTCCTATCCACCATGTCTTGTTATCGGCTGGTGAGTGCAATCCACCATGTTCGTAATTGGCGAGTCCAATCCGCCATGTCAAATTTTTTGCTAATGGGTCAGTCCGTAATGTCCATTACCAGCTCGCGAGTGTAATCGGCCATGTCCATTATCAGCTCGTGAGTGCAATCCACCATGTCCATATTTGGTTGGCGAGTCCAATCTGCCATGTTCAATTTATTAGCTGGTAGGTTAGTCCACCATGTCCATCTATTGGCTAATGGGTCAGTCTACCATGTCCGTAATCAGCTGGCGAGTTCAATATAGCTTGTCCAATTTATTGGCTGATGGGTCAGTCCATCATGTCCATTACCGGCTGGGGAGTCCAATCCGCCATGTCTCGTTATTGGCTGGTGTGTGCAATCCAAGATGTCCGTAATTAGCGAGCCCAATCCGCCATGTCCATTTTATTGGCTGATGGCTAAGTCCATCATGTCCATTACCGGCTAGTGAGTCTAATTCGCCATGTCCGTTATCGGCTGGTGAGTCCAATCCACCATGTCCGTAATTGGCTGGCGAGTCACATCTGCCATGTATAATTTATTTACTGATGGGTCAGTCCATCATGTCCATTACCTGCTGGTGAGTCAAATCAGTCATGTCCGTTATCGGCTAGTCATGTCTAAATCCAATCCGCCATGTCCATTTTATTAGCTGATGGGTCAATCCAACATGTCCATTACCAGCTGGCAAGTTCAATCCGCCATGTCCGTTATGGCTGGTAAGTCCAATTCACCATGTCATTTAGTTGGCTGATGGGTCTATCCACCATGTCATCTATTCGCTCTAAGGGTCAGTCTACCAAGTCCGTAATTGGCTGGCGAGTCCAATCCGCCATGTCCAATATCGGCTGATGGATCAGTCTACGATGTCCATCTATTTGCTGATGCGCCAGTTCTATCTTGTCCGTAATTTGCTATCAAGTCCAATCCGCCATGTCAAATTTATTTGCTGATGGGTCAGTTCATCATGTCCATTACCGACTGGCGAGTCCAATCTACCATGTCTAGTTATCAGCTGGTGTGTGCAATCCACTATGTCCGTAATTGGCATGTCCAATCCGCCATGTCAAATTTATTTGCTAATGGGTCAGTCCATAATATCCATTACCAACTTGCGTGTGTAATCCGCCATGTCCGTTATCGGCTGGTGAGTCCTAATCCACTATGCCCATAATTTGTTGCCGAGTCTAATCTGCCATGTGCAATTTATTAGCAGATAGGTCAGTCCACCATGTCCATCTATTGGCTGATGGGTCAGTCTACCATGTCCGTAAATAGCTGGCTAGTTCAATCTACCATGTCCAATTTATTTGCTAATGGGTCAGTGCATCATGTCCATTACGGGCTGGCGAGTCAAATCCGCAATTTTCCTTATCAGCTAGTGTGTCCAATCCACCATGTCCGTAATTGCCGATTTCTATTCGCCATGTCCATTTTATTAGCTGATGGGTCAGTCCAACATGTCCATTACCGGCTGGCGAGTCCAATCCGCCATGTCCATTTTGTTTGGTAAGTCCAATTCACCATGTCATTTAGTTGGCTGATGGGTCAGTCCACCAAGTCATCTATTCGCTGATGGGTCAATCTGCCATGTCTGTAATTGGCGGGTGAGTCCAATCCGCCATGTCTAATTTATTCGCTGATGGGTTAGTCCATCATGTCCATTACCGGCTGGTGAGTCCAATACCCCATGTCCAATATCGGGTGGTAAGTCCAATCCACCATGTCAATTAGTTGGCTGATGGGTAAGTCTATGATATCCATCTATTTGCTGATGCGTCAGTCTACCATGTCCGTAATTGGCTGGTAAGTCCAATCCGCCATGTCCAATCTATTTATTGATGGGTCAGTCCATCATGTCCATTACAGGCTGGCGAGCCCAATCCGCCATGTCTCGTTATCGGCTGGTGAGTGCAATCCACCATGTCCATAATTGGCGAGTCCAATCTGCCATGTCTAATTTATTTGTTGATGGGTAAGTCCATCATGTCCATTACCAGTTAGCGAGTGTAATCTGCCATGTCCGTTATCGGCGGGTGAGTCCAATCCACCCTGTCCGTAATTGGTTGGCGAGTCCAATCTACCATGTCCAATTTATTATCTGATGGGTCAGTCCACCATGTCCGTAATTAGCTGGCGAGTTCAATCTACCATGGCCAGTTTATTGGCTGATAGGTCAGTCCATCATGTCCATTACCGGCTTGCGAGTCCAATCCGCCAAGTCCAATATCGGCTGGTAAGTCCAATCCACCATGTCAATTAGTTGGCTGATGCATCAGTCTACAGTGTCCATCTATTTGCTAATGCGTCAGTGTACAATGTCCGTAATTGGCTGGCATGTCTAATTCGCCATGTCCAATTTATTTACAGATTGGTGAGTCTATCATGTGTATTACCGGCTGGCGAGTCCAATCCGCCATGTCTTGTTATCGGCTGGTGAGTGCAATCCACCATGTCCGTAATTGGCGAGTCCAATCCGCCATGTCAAATTTATTGGCCGATGGGTCAGCCAATCATGTCCATTACCGGCTAGCGAGTCTAATCCGCCACGTCCGTTTTCGGGTGGTAAGTCCAATCCACCATGTCCATAATTAGTTGGCGAGTCCAATTTGCCATGTCCAATTTATTTTCTGATGCGTCAGTCCATCATGTCCAATAGCGGCTGGCGAGTCCAATCCGCCATGCCCGTTATCGGCTGGTGAGTGCAATCCATGATGTCCGTAATTGGCGAGTCCAATCCGCCATGTCTAATTTCTTAGCTGATGGGTCAGTCCATCATGACCATTACCGGCTGGTGAGTCTAATCCGCTATGTTTGTTATCGGCTTGTGAGTCCAATCCACAATGTCCGTAACATGCTGGCTAGTCCCATCTGCCAAGTCTAATTTATTGGCTGATTTGTCAGTCCATCATGTCCATTACCTGCTGGTGAGTCAAATCCGGCATTTCTAGTATTGGCTAGTGGGTCCAATCCACCATGTCCGTAATTGTCGAATCCAATCCGCCATGTCCATTTTATTTGCAGATGGGTCAGTCCATCATGTCCATTTCCGGCTGGTGAGTCTAATCCGCCATGTCCGTTATCGGCTGATAAGTCCAATTAACCATGTCAACTACTTGGCTGATGGGTCAGTCCACCATGTCTATCTATTCGCTGATGGGTCAGTCTACCATGTCTGCAATTGGATGGCGAGTTCAATCCTACGTGTCCAATTTATTGGCTGATAGGTCAGTCCATCATGTCCATTACCGGCTGGCGAGTCCAATCCGCCATGTCCAATATCAGCTGGTAAGTCCAATCCACCATGTCAATTGGTTGGCTGATGGGTCAGTTTATGATGTCCATCTATTTGTTGATGCGTCAGTCTACAATGTCTGTACTTGGTCTGGCAAGTCCAATCCACCATTTATAATTTATTTGCCGATGGGTCAGTCCATATGTCCATTACTGGCTGGTGATTTGAATCCGCCAAGTCTTCTTATCAACTGGTGAGTGCAATCCACCATGTCTTGTTATCGGCTCGAGAGTGCAATCCACCATGTCTGTAATTGATGAGTCCGATCTGCCATGTCATATTTATTGGCTGATGGATCAGTCCATCATGTCCATTACCGGCTGGCAAGTATTATCTGCTATGTTCGTTGTCGGCTTGTTAGTCCATTCCACCATGTCCATAATTGGTTGGCAAGTCTAATATGCCATGTCCAATTTATTAGCTGATGGGTCAGTCCACCATGTCAACCTATTGACTGATGGGTCAGCTACCATGTCCGTAATTAGCTGGCGAGTTCAATCTACCATGTCTAATTTATTGGCTGATGGGTCACTCCATCATGTCCATTACCAGGTGGTGAGTCCAATCCGCCATTTCTGTTATCGGCTAGGGAGTCCAATCCACCATGTCTATAATTGGCTAGTGAGTCCAATTCGCCATGTCCAATTTATTTGCTGATGTGTCAGTTCATCATATCCATTACCGGCTGGCGAGTCTAATCTTCCATGTCTCGTTATCGGATGGTGATTTCAATCCATGTGTCCGTAATTGGCGAGTACAATCCCTCATGTCCAATTTATTACCTGTTGGGTCCATCCATCATGTCCATTACCGGGTGATGAGTTCAAACTAGCATGTCCGTTATCGGCTGGTTAGTCCAATCCACCATGTCCGTACATTGGCTGGCGAGTCCAATTTGGCAATGTCAAATTTATTTGCTGATGGGTCAGTCCATCATGTCCATTATCGGCGGGCGAGTCCAATCCACCATGTCTGTTATCGGCTAGTGAGTCCAATCCACCATGTCCGTAATTGGTGAGTCCAATCTACCGTGTCCAATTTATTGGCTCATGGGTCTGTCCATCATGTCCATTACCGGCTGGCGAGTGCAATCCACCATGTCCGTTATCGGCTGGTATGTCCAATCCTCCATCTCAAATTTATTGGCTGATGGGTTAGTCCAACATGTCCATTACCGGCCGACGAGTTCAATCTGCCACGTCCCTTATCGGTTGGTGAGTCCAATCCACAAAGTTTGTAATTTGTAGGCAAGTCTATTACGTTATGTCCAATTTATTGGCGGATGGGTCTATCCATTATGTCCATTATCGGCTGGTGAGTCCAATCTGCCATGTCCGTTATCGACTGTGAGTCCAATCCACCATGTCCAATTTATTGGCTGATGGGTCTATCCATCATGTCCATTACTGCCTGGCGAGTCCAATCTGCCATGTCCGTTATCGGCTAGTGAGTCCAATTCACCATGTCCTTTATTGGCTTGCGAGTCCAATCTGCCATGTCAAATTTATTGGCAGATGGGTTAGTCGATCATGTCCATTACCGGTCTGGCAAGACAAATCTCCATATCCGTTATCGGCTAGTAAGTCCAATCCACCATGTCCGTAATTGGCAAGTCCAATCCGCCATGTTCAATTTATTGGCATGGGTCAGTCCATCATGTCCATTACCGGCTGGCGAGTCCAATCCGCCATGTCTGTTATCTGGCTGGCAAGTCCAATCCACCATGTCAATTAGTTGGCTGATGGGACAGTCCACCATGTCCATCGATTGGCTGATGGGTCAGTCTACCATGTCTATAATTTGCTGGCGAGACCAATCCGCTATGTCTAATTTATGGGCTGATGGGTCAGTCCATAATGTCCATTACCGGCTGGCAAGTCCGATCTGCCATTTCCAATATCGGGTGGTAAGTCCAATCCACCCTTTCAATTAGTTGGCTGATGGGTTAGTCTACGATGTCCATATATTTGCTGATGCGTCAGTCCACCATGTCAAGTCCATTTATTTGCTGATGGGTCTGTCCATCATGTCTTGTTATCGGCTGGTGAGTGCAATCCACCATGTTCGTAATTGGCGAGTCCAATCCGCCTTTTCAAATTTTTTTGCTATTGGGTCAGTCCGTAATGTCCATTACTAGCTCACGAGTGTAATCGGCCATGTCCGTTATCGGCTCGTGAGTGCAATCCACCGTGTCCATAACTGGTTGGCAAGTCCAATTTGCCATGTCCAATTTATTAGCTGATAGGTCAGTCCACCATGTCCATCTATTGGCTAATGGGTCAGCCTACCATTTCCGTAATCAGCTGGCGAGTTCAATATAGCTTGTCCAATTTATTGGCTGATGGGTCAGTCCATCGTGTCCATTACCGGCTGGGGAGTCCAATCCGCCATGTTCGTTATCGGCTGGTGTGTGCAATCCAGGATGTCCGTAATTAGCGAGCCCAATCCGCCATGTCCATTTTATTGGCTGATGGCTAAGTCCATCATGTCCATTACCGGCTGGTGAGTCTACCTCGCCATGTCCGTTATCGGCTGGCGAGTCCAATCCACTATGTCCGTAATTGGCTAGCGAGTCTCATCTGCCATGTATCATTTATTTACTGATGGGTCAGTCCATCATGTCAATTACCTGCTGGTGAGTCAGATCTGCCATGTCCGTTATCGGCTAGTCCATCATGTCCATTACCTAATGGGTCAGTCTACGATGTCATCTATTTGCTGATGCGTCAGTCTATCATGTTACAGGCTGGCGAGTCCACCCTACCATGTCTTGTTATCGACTGGTGAGTGCAACCCACCATATCTGTAATTGGCAAGGCCAATCCATGTCAAATTTATTTGCTAATGGGTCAGTCCGTAATGTCCATTACCAACTGGCGTGTGTAATCTGCCATGTCCGTTATCGGCCAGGAGTCCAATCCACCATGCCCATAATTGGTTGGCGAGTCTAATCTGCCATGTCCAATTTATTAGCTGATAGGTCAGTCCACCATGTCCATCTATTGGCTGATGGGTCAGTCTTCCATGTCCGTAATTAGCGGTGGCGAGTTCAATCTACCATGTCCAGTCTTATTGGCTAATGGGTCAGTGCATCATGTCCATTACTGGCTGGTGAGTCAAATCTGCAATGTCTAATATCGGCTAGTGTGTCCAATCCACCATGTCCGTAATTACCGATTCCACCTGCCATGTCCATTTTATTAGCTGATGGGCCAGTCCAACATGTCCATTACCGGCTGGCGAGTCTAATCCACCATGTCCATTTTGTTTGGTAAGTCCAATTCACCATGTCTTTTAGTTGGCTGATGGGTCAGCTCCACCAAGTCATCTATTCACTGATGGGTCAATCTGCCATGTCCGTAATTGGCGGGTGAGTCCAATCCGCCA
Organism: Piper betle; assembly: GCA_033002965.1. Lineage (NCBI taxonomy): Eukaryota > Viridiplantae > Streptophyta > Magnoliopsida > Piperales > Piperaceae > Piper > Piper betle. The sequence goes on along the minus strand of JAURVB010006735.1, from coordinate 11 downwards.
TGTCTAATTTA
>JAURVB010006734.1:0-18802 GCA_033002965.1 Piper betle | reverse complement strand
CGAGGCAGGGGAGCAAGCAAGGCAAAGGGAAGGAGCTTGTCGTCGAATTGGGGGAGGAAGATCACACCAGATTGGTATCAGAGCCTGGCGAGGGAGGTATGAGTTCTTCATCCAATTCTGAAGAATTTGCACAAATTCGTAAGGTTCAATATCAATTGCTTGCTGCTGTTTCCAATATGTCTGCAAAATTGGAATTATTGTTACAATCAAGAATTGATGGATTGGGGCATCGAGAGGGGATTGGTACCTCGATGATTAGGGTTCCTGCAAATGATGTGGGGGTTGATGATCCTAGGCAGAGAATCAATCGCGATCAGCAGCAAGAGGAACAATTCATGTCGTCGAGCAGCAGGCGACGCCGAGATGATTACTTGCAGGGCATCCACCATCCATTGCAACAGGAGGAGTTCTTGATGCATTCAGGGAGTGGACCACAATTGCAGGGAATCCGTGGTAATAACCATTTGGAAGAGCATGCCATGTTGTTTGGTGGTAGACATCAGCAGGGCTCTGTTGGTAGACATCAGCAATTTGGAGGACCAGTCATGACGCCCAGATTTGGCATGGAACCTGTTCGACAGAATGTCCAGGAGGGCTTCCTGCATAACATTCCAAGTGAGGCTTGGGTGAGGGGATCCAAGATCAGTTTTCCAGAATTCGATGGTTCAAAGGATCCTAATTCTTGGTTCAGGCGAGCAGAGAAATTTGATGTGCTGCAACAACATCAAGAAATATCTTCTTGGGCGCAATTGGAAGATACCATGAACCTGCAATTAGGACAATCAGACTATCAAGAGTATACAACTCGATTCAGTAGGTTGACAACAAGGGTTTCCCACGATCGAACAAGATCTCCAGCTTTAGTTCCACAAATGTCACAAGCGATGGCAGAAAATGAGGCACCTGTTTCTGCTGACACAAAAAAGAGAATCACACTTCTTGAAGGAGAGGAGGATTTTCTCACCTCCTGGAAATCAATCAAAGTGGCTGAGGATGGTGATTTTGACTATGGCACACCTTCAAGCAAGAAAAAGGCTTCAAATTTGACAAATTAGATTTCAATTTTAATGGGCCTGGTGGTTTTGATGGGGCCAGTGAAAATCTCAAGGCAGGAGATGTGGCTTTCTCGGTTCCGAATTCGTTGGTTGTTACTCTGGACAGAGTTCTTGGAAATGAGACAATTGCTGAGCTTCTGACAACTAATAAACTATCAGAGTTGGCATGTTTGGCGCTGTATCTCATGTATGAAAAGAAGCAAGGAAAAAATCTGTCTGGTATCCTTTCATCAGGGAACTTGATCGGCAGCGTGGGAGAGGGCAGTTAGCTGTGCAATCCCCACTTCTATGGTCTCACGAAGAGCTTGCTTATTTAACTGGAAGTCCTACTAAGGCTGAAGTTGATGAGAGAGCTGAGGGCATTAAGAGAGAGTATAACGAGCTGGATACGGTGGGGTTTATGGCAGGCTCCTTGTTTCAGCAATACCCTTATGACATACCTACAGAAGCTTTCTCCTTTGAGATCTTTAAACAAGCATTTGTTGCCGTTCAATCCTGTGTTGTTCATTTGCAGAAAGTGCCATTAGCTCGTAGGTTTGCTTTGGTTCCTATGGGCCCTCCACTACTCGCATACAGAAGCAATTGCAAGGCAATGCTGACTGCTAGAGAAGGTGCAGTTGAGCTGGTGGTGGATCGTCCATATAAATGTGGGGAGCCAATTGTTATAGGGCAGGTTTTGACTGAAAGAGATGAACGCATTACTCTTGCAAGCGTGGAACGTAGAGATTCCTCGACGTCCCGAAGGCATAATTTGGCTAGCCTCATTAAGGTCAAAATTGGGAGTGAAGAAAAAATAGTGGGATGGTTTTTATTGGATCAGAAAAGGAGAATGACGAAAATAGACGAGTTACGAGTAGTGGCAAAAGAGTTGAGGAAACACTCTGCAAGGTTCTCTTCTCAGGGCAGGTCAATGAGGAAGAGTCATTTGTTTCCGATAAAGAAAACATGACACCAACGCTTGTTGCAAGGTCGAAATCAAAACTGAAGGAGAACCTGAAGTTAGAGCTTCCACCGTCCAAGCATCTGGATTTCAACGACTCGCCACTATCCTCATCTGATTACTTCCCATCTGATAAAGAAAACATGACTCCATCTGTTTCACACTCCCACAAAGCAACACGGCTGGGTGATAAGCAAAACCAAATGATTTTAGATAAGGACAACAGTAGAAAATATGAGAGAATTCCCTTTCAATCTCTCATTGTGAATTCTAAGAGCGAAAGCAGAGTAAGTTCAATTGTGAATGTTGCTGGCAAGTCTACTGATTTTAACAGCTGCACACAAAGCAGAATTGATAAACATGGGGATGATAATCGTTCAGTGGATCAGGCTTATGCTAAAACGGGAGAATACAGGAAGAAATGGAACAGGGTGGTAGATGCGAGCTGTCTCCTTGACGAAGAGTCCAGAAAGTCGCTGAAGTTATTGGAAGGAATCAAAGGGACACATCTCATCATACCAAGAATGGTGATAAGAGAACTAGATTGCCTAAAGAGAAAGGCTAGCTGGTTTCGAAAGGATGAAGATGCTTCTTCCTCATTGCAGCAGGATTGAAGACTGCATGGTGAAAACAAGTTGGTGGATTCATGTACAAAGCTCGTCCGAAAGTGTGTCTATAGCGCCTACTCCTCCTGCTTCTCCTCGCTCCTGGTTAAGTGATGGAAGTCGCGCTAATAAACCAATACCGTTTTCTAAATGTGGTGACTTCATGGAGATTGTCAGCCCAACAGCAGGAGATCATATACTCGAGTGTGCCCTTCTTTTCAAGGAGCTTAAAAACGATGAGCAGATAGTCCTCCTCACAAAGGCCATTACTCTAACAATAAAAGCAATGGCGGAGGGGTTAATCGGTGAGACTGCAAAGGATTTTAGGGAAAGCCTGGTCAATCAATTCTCCAAGAGATTTTTATGGGCTGACAGTAGTCTTAGAGGTCCAACCTGGTGTGCTTTGGACGCAGCAGCAGCTATGAGGAAAAACTATTGCTACCACTTGCCTACTGTGAGAACAACGCCGAAGGCCGGAACGATTGCCAAGGGCTTGAAACTGATACTTCTCCATAATTCCAATTACGGGCAAATTATTCCAGCTAGAGGCATGAAGGGTGCAGTTCAAAAGGCAAAAGAGAAAGTGCAGTTCTTTCGGGTGGAAAGCCTGGTTATAAAATTCAAGGAATTGGTGCTGGATTTATTCTTGGTGTTTTGAATGTCGATCTTATTGATGAACTTGTCCAAGTATTAGGTGCTGCTGCAATTTAACTTGCAAAGAGGCCAACATGTTAATGTCATCAGCAAGTTTTGGGGAGTGTTAATGTCATCTGCTCTGTTCAAGTCTGTGAGTTTCTGGTCAGCTTCGGTAGCAGCTGGTGTTCAGATCCAATCCTCTTTACCGCCAGCATGTCAATCAGAAGAATAATTTTTGTAGCCTTTTAATGCTTTAGCAACCTTGAGGGCAAGGTTGTTTTTCATTGGGGGGGTATTTGGTATGAATAAAGGGAGAGCTGGCGGGATAACAGAGGACGGGATGGGAAAACAGGGTATAAAACAGAGCATGAAGTTGTAACAGAACACTTTTGATGAAATTGAATTCTTGTTTTGTTGTTATTGTTGTTTCCAGTCCGACTTTTCAGGAGATCGCCAAGGGAGCCAGAATTCTCTTCTGCTCCCTTCTCCATCCACTATCTCGATCCATCAAGCTCCAGCTGAATTCCGTTGCAGGTCTTCTTCTCCATGGCGCCATCGAGGCAGGGGAGCAAGCAAGGCAAAGGGAAGGAGCTTGTCGTCGAATTGGGGGAGGAAGATCACACCACAAAAACACAAAACGAGAATGGGAATTTGGAGTAGGGGTCAGGAAGTGGGCGACCCAGCCGGGGGCGTCAAGCATGGTGGACCCCACCACAAATCAGAGTTGTCGTCCCTTACATTTCAAAAATAAAGCTAGGTAAGATGTCGCAAGAGTACTTAAATTTTAATTTTACAAATTTATTTTCCTTGAATAATTAGAAAAACTATAGTAATTTGATATATTAGAAGGGTTTTAATTGAGTCTAATTTTAAAGATAGATCCTACAAGAAACTATACGTAGTATAATAATTTAATTTATTTTTTAATATTTTATTCTATTATGATCAATAGGTCAAAACTCTTGTTTTTAATCAAAACTGGATATAGTATACTCGTTTTATTGATAAGAGTAGATATTCCAATTAAACGTTTTACCCAATCTTATTCAGATTGGATATTGCTATATTTATCATCATAAAAATAATAAGAAGAAGAAGAAAAGACTTAAACCAAGGAAAATACTACCATGGGTTGCATCAAAATGCAGCCCATTGGCAGCTTATTTGCGTGGGCCGTCGGATTTTGATCCGACGGCCCACAATCAAACCACCCACCCACTCCTTTGGACCTGTTTGCCGGCCCGCCAGACCTCGCCCGATCCGCCACCCGCCGACGCCGCCCTGCCCAACGCCCGCCGCCTGCCCAGACGCCGCCCGCCGCCCGACGCTGCCCAAAGCCGCCCAACGCCGCCCGACACCCGTGCCCAAAGCCGCCCAGCGCCGCCCAACGCCCGCGCCGCCCTGCCCAACGCCCGCCACCCAACGCCTAACGTTGGGCGGCGTCGGGCGGCAGGCTTGGGCAAGGCGGCAGGCATGGCGTTGGGCAGGGCGTCGGGCGGCGGCGTCGGGCGGCGTCGGGCCGGCGGCGGGCGTTGGGCAGGGCAGTCGGCGTCGGCGTCGGGCAGCGTCGGCGGCGAGGCGGCAGACGAGCGGCGTCAGGCAGGGCGGCAGGCGGGGGCGGCAGGATCGGGCGTCGGGCAGGGCCGGCAAACGGGTCCAAAGGGGTGTTGGGTGGTTTGATTGTGGGCCGTCGGATCAAGATCCGACGGCCCACGTGAGGCAGCGGCAATGCGCGATGCTTCCAAAAAATCTTTACACCTCTTAAAAACTGACAAAATTAAAACGCATTTTACCCACATTTTCAAGCTCAATCTGCTCCATTCATAAATGCGAACATTTCAGATCATTACAAATTGCTGATCTCTCTTTTTCACATCATCGTATAATAACAAGATTAAGAGCCATTGCTTTCTACACAATTGCACGCCACAGATATCTCACTCACAAATAACAGAACTTTAAAGACAGAATGACACCAAAAATGACGATTCAATCAAAACACTAGGACTTGAAGACAAAAAACCCAATTGGAGAATCTAAAGAAATTCATCAAAAAAAGGGGGAAAACACAAACCTTTCAGCAAGAAAGAGGGGGAGTGAGGTCTCCTCCGCCGGCGGTCAGACGGTGCCGGCAGGTCCGCCGGCGGGAGAGGGGCGGTGCCGGTGGATTGCTAAGAGCCCAAGTCCGGCCACGCCTGCGGTTAGCGCTCGGAGGGTGCAACTACAAACTCAATCTGATGCGGCCTCTCCCCAAACACGCGAAGATCAAAGTTGGAACTTTATTTAACTATAATTATTCCAAAATTAATTTTAAATAATTAAATTTCATATCAATTATTTACCAAATAAATAGTTTGTTTGTTCAATTAAAATAATCCTTTTTATTATTATTTTATATTTTAAGTAAATAGTTAAACAAAAATCGTACGATATCAATCTTTGAGTCAAGTTAAGCCAAACCATGATGTGTTTATGCTTTCTTGATTCAAGCTAGAGCTAAATTTGATTCGAATAAAATCAAGTCAATCGAACAATTTTAAAGTTGATTGAGCTCTTAGCAACCCTAAATAGGCAAATGGGATTGAGCCTAGTTGGTCGCCGCTTTTGGTTTACTTAACGTTCTCTAAATTAAAAGAATTATTTTTTTTTCTAAATTTTTGGGAGTATTGAACAAGATATTGTTGAGGCCGTGACGGGGCATCTTATTATTTTGTGACCTTGATAAAGTGACTTCTAAAATAAATGTGGCTTGACTAAGATAAATTAAATTGGATAGGATTATAATTAGAATAGATTGAAAGAGAAAAGAAAAACTTTGTCTAAATTTGATAAAAATAACTTTTAATTGATATTATTAATAATAGGATTTATAATTAGATGGTAGTATGATACTTTATTCATATAACTCGTGGTTCGCACTCTATTCATGATTTAATAGCACTTTTTCACTCACGGCCTTTTAACTCCTTATTACTCTTATATTTTGGTAAGCAATTTGTTTGGGCCGACCAAACCATTTTTTTTTTAAATATTGTGCTGGAGAAAAAAGTACCCTGATCTGACTTAGTATGGGGTGGTCGGACTCATTTATAGGGAATTTGTTTGGATCAAAACAAACTAAACTTTTTTAAAAAAATAATAATGCTGCGAAGGTGAGCCCTAATGTAGCCTAGTGTATAGTAGTTGGATCCAATTCTAAATAGGGGTGGCTAGATAGATATAGTCGTTTAGATAAAATATAAATAATAAATAGATAAAACACATAATAATAATAACCTTAAATAATAATATAATAATTTTATAACCATGCATACATGAATTACTTTTAATACAATCTAATTTTTTCACCCTTTCTTTTTAATAATCAAAATAATTATAATAAAATTAATTTTAAAATATTTAGTAATTTATGTTTTTTTGAAAATTTAAATAAATTATAATGATATAAAAAAAAATGTTATCAACCTCCTACTTATACCCCTTAATGTAAACATATATATATATATATATATACTGCTTATGCACCTTAATGTAAATATATATAAATATATTATTTTATAAGTCCACTAAAAAAAGTTCCAATCAATCAAATATATAACTCATATAAATTATATGAGACATAATTCATATAAAATTTTCTCTTAATTTTATTAATAAATAAATTATTAATAAATAATTATATGAGATTGAAGTGCTTAATCTTTTTAAAATAAAATATAAAAAAATTTAAACTTTAACTCAAAATAAAAATAATTAAGTTAGAGTCAAACTTGAAAAACAAATACCACACAAAATGTATTTATAGGATTCAACTTAAAAAGGGATAAACCCTAACAGGAAGCCTCGACATAGCCATTGGCGGCTTTGTTGAAGGTTGAGAAGGGGAGGAGTGGAAGGTCGGGGACATGGCGAAGTCGTTGAGATCGAAGAGGGAGAAGAGGTTGAGGGCGTTGAGGAGGGACCTCGTCCATCCCTTCTACGATGCTAAGGACGCCGCCAAGCTCGCTGCCCAAGAGGCCGCCCTCGCCGCCCCCAAAGTCAGCCTCCCCATTGGCCCTCCGACCACCTCCGCCACCGCCGATGCCATGGGTAACCAACCTCCCCCTCAATCAGAAGATGCGAAAAGTTTATATATCTTTTTTCTTTTTGTTGGCTGGTTGATTTTTTGAAAGGAATACTAACACAATTGTATGAAAACCACCGCCTTCTTTCTTTCATTATTTTTTTTGTTCTTGTTGTTGTGTAATTCTTGTAAGGAAAATTGGAGTCATAGTAGGTTATTGTTGTATAGTTTTGAAAAGATTGTGATGATTTGGAGGATTTGGGGTGGACAAGGTTGGATTCTGTTGTCTACAGTTGATTGCTTTTTTACTGTTTTTTTATTAGATTCCTTTGTTGGCTTCCTCCCTGAAAGTTAATTTCTTGATGTAAGAGGGCGGTTGGTTAATGTTTCCGCTTATATTAACTCAAGAAGTGATCACTTGAGCAGTTATTTTAATGTTTATGCCATGCTCCTCACATTCTGCCTCTGCATTGTGACTGGAATGTATGTTTTTAGTTCAGTTAATTGCTTGTATGCTGATTGCTGTGAAATTCCTTGTGGGTTGATTGCTTGCTTAAAGAATCAAAATGTTATTTTCTTCCCGGGGGTACTCTGTTTTCAGATTTCGTTACCTACTTTCTTGAAAGTCGGTTTCTTTATAAAATTAGTGGCTCTAGTCAGTTAATGTTTCCACATATAAACAGTTAGATTTGGAATAGGAAACAGGCTTTGTTGAGGCTAATGTTGGTTTTCTTAGGGCATATTTGTTTCAAGGTACTTCTGTTTTTTTAAGTAGCTCATTTCAAACTGATCATGTTTGTGTTATGTTTCTGACACTCTGCCTCTGGATTGCATGGAATGTTTACTACAGTCTGTTTTTTCTTCCCAATTTCCAATTCTGTTGTAATTGCTTGCAATGCAAATAGAAGGGACATGAACGTACTTGCAAATGATAGTAAATAGATGGAGGCAATGTAAATGTTTCAGAATGACACAATTAAATCTGCCAATCCAAGCCAACTAATGACAATAGTGTTACAGGAAATAACACCTTTCTTTTTGTGAGTGGAGTACAGGGAGAAGACTATCACACCCTTTTAGCAAGTCTTAAAATCAAGTATATCTGAAGCCACAAATAGTTGCATCTTTTATTTTCTGCTATTTTATTTGCATAGCATGCTTGTGCACATATTGAAAACAATGTGGCCGAAAATCATGTACCAATGTTCTTACAACAGATCATGGTTTCTACTTATATTTTTCTTACATGAGATAATTTTTTCGTATTAATTTGGTCTCATGTGGATGTTTCTTTTTAATGGAATATCTTTTGTTTTTTCATATTAGTCAACTGATTATCATTGTCATCTCTTACATTGGTCTGTTATTTGATTATTGGTATTTTCTTCTGATGACAATGGGAATTTCATCAACAGCTTTTGAGGAATATGATTTTAAATCAGCTTTCATTTTCTATGCAGATGTCGAGATGGAGGGTGATCCAAGCTTCAATGCCCATAACTTGAAACCAGCTGGTGGTGTGGGGAAGAAGAAGCTAAAGAAGAAGATGAAGAAGAGTAAGAAGCGGGGCAAGGGGAAAGTTAGTAGGAAGTTCAAGATTTAGAAGGAAGATTAATAGATATGAAACATCCAAGGTCTTATGTAGTTCTCTTCTTACTTTTGGAAGAGATAAATTTTGGCCTTTCCTGCTATTGTCCGAGTTCAAGAGCATACCTAATATCTTAACCTGGCATTCTTGGGCCCTTCCTTTTCTTGTGGCACTATTCAGACAACTTTCTTATACTGCAAGCACATCCATGCTTTCCAGAAACTTTGGAAAATTATTTGTGAAAATGTTTTCCTCTATTTTGCTGACTATTTGTTTTTAGATGGTGACATATTTGATTAAACAACTTGCTGAACGAAATTTGATACTGGATTTGGAAGATCTGAAGGTATTACACCAAAAATTTTTTTAAAAAGGAATAGAATGGTGTGGAATTTGTTGCATAGCGCAAACATTATTAGACATTGTAGAAAGTATTCATTGTACATACTGAATCAGCCCTTATAATATTAGAGCAATGTTTTCGATATGCACTGTTACAAGAATATTTCATGAAGGCTATTATTGTCATTTCGATGATGACCCAGCTCACCTTAACCCCGCCACATTCAAAAGCTTGGTTCATATTGAAGGAAAAACCCAAAGCCTAGAGATGGCCTCCTCAGCCATCACCTGTCTTCTCCCTCTGCCGCCTCTCTGCCAAATTGTCCGTCAAGAATGGCGGCCGTGTCTGCTGCCCCCGTGGAGGGGACATAAAGTGCATAACAAGGAGGATATTGGCCATAAGAAGGGATGCATTTGGCATGGCTGGCCTTCTCCAAGCCCTGGTAGACCTTCCCCTAGCAGCGGTGGTGGTGACGGTGGAACGTGAGCTCACTCTCGCCTCTCCGGTCACATTTCTTTGATATATATATATATATATGGTAAAAAATTTACTATGCTGTAGCACAGGTAAATTTTTTATGCTTAAATTTTTACAACCGTTGGATAGAAATCCAACGGCTGTAAAACATATCCTGCGTTTTGCTCTGATTTTCTCCCGCTTGTGCTCTGCTTCTCCCGCGTCTGCTCACTCCGTTCATCCCACGACGCCGCGCAGCACACTGGCTGGATGAAGGCAGGAGGCATCGGCATGGGAGTCCAGTGAGGAGGCGGTTGCAGAGTCCACCGTTGGCATCATCTCGATCGACATCGCCGCCAACGCCGAATAAGTTGAAGGCTCTGTTTCTCCCGGAGTTGTGCCGCGTTGGTTCCTCTGTTTCTCCTGGGACGCCACGCAGCATGGCCGGCGGGACGCGTCCTCATGGGAGTCCGGTGAGGAGGCATGGGAGCATCGTTAGCATCACCTCGATCGACGCTGTCGACGTCGTCAAAGTTGCCTGCTTTGTTTCTCCTGGAGCTGTGCGGCGGCATTGGTTCCTCTGTTTCCCCTGGGATGCCACGCAGCACGGCCGGCGGGAAGAAGGCGGGAGGCATTGGCATTGGAGTCCAGTGAGGAGGTGGTCGTGGAGTCCTCCGTTGGCATCGTCTCCATCAACGCCGCCGACGCCGATTGGCTGCTCTGTTTTCGACGCTCTATTTCGCTATTTCTTCTCTGATCCGGCGTGCTCTTGCTGGCGGAGTCCGGCTTCGGTTTCTTCTGGCCGGATAGCGCCGCTGCCGACGACCTCAGCGCTGGCCTCTCCTTTCCGGTGAGCGTTGGCTTCTTCCTCCTCTGATCCGGCTGTGGTTGCTTGTTCCTCTTTTTCTCTGCTATGATCTGGCTGTGGTTGCTCTGTTCCTCTGTTTCTCTGCTCTGAGTCCGGCTCCGGTTTCTAAGGCCGGATAGCACCGCCGACGACGACCTCGGCGCTGGCCTCTCCATTCCGGTGAGCATTGGCTTCTTCCTCCTCTAATCTGGCTTTGGTTTGTCTGATGTTTTGGGCTGGATACATTATGATATGAAAATTTGAGATGGTTGAAATTTGGTCCACTGCATCCTTGAGGCGATGAAATTTGTTCCAATTAAATTGGTTTTCTGTTATCATATCTTGAAAGTATGATAATCAGTTGATTTTTGTTGCAATTGGTTTTCTACATTATGATACTGGCCTCTCCGTTCCGCTGCATCCTTGAGGCGTTGGTTTTTAGTTCCGATTAAATTGGTTGAAAGTCAATTAAACTGGTGGCTTAGTTTTTTGTTTTGTTGTAGATTAAATATATAATTAGTGAATGATAAATTTTTAATTGCAGGTTTTTGTCAATATTTGATTTTTTTTTTTTTGAGGAGGTAGATTGATAAGGCAACGTCGACGGCTTTGAAGGAGAGCAAGCCATTGTGAAATAGTTGGACGCTGACAAGGGAATTCAATGCCGAAAAATAATTGGTTTGGTCTTGTTCTTTAAGTTGATTTAGATTTTCCTATTTTGTATATCCGATGGAAGAAAATAGCACCACTTGATATACTAACGGGAAAAATGTCGGTAGTTCCACGGAAGATAAGGAAGATCAGATACATGATTTGTGGTCGACTCAACATGAAATGCATACTACAGAAGAAGAATGTGGGGAAATTGAAGAATTTGACAAGATTAGTGAAGATTTTGACGAAACACAAGTTGAAGGTGAAGCCGTACAAATATCCGAATCGTTTATAAATATGACCCCTTGTTTGGGCATGGAATTCTCTTCAGAAAAAGCAGCATATGATTTTTACAACCATTATGCAAGAAAATAAGGGTTTAGCATTCGAAAGGGTGGGTTTTATCGTTCGAGAAAGACGAACTGTATCATATCTCAAAAATTAGTCTGTTCGAAAGAAGGTAAAAAAAATATGATTGACAAGAGGCAGATGGGGAGAGAAGTTAAAAGGCATAGAGAGACCAGAGAAGATTGCAAAGCTTATATGAGAATACATCTGAGCAAGTGTGGAGTGTGGAAAGTAGAAGATTTTTTAGACATTCATAATCATAACTCCTCTACTCCAACCAAAGTCGAAAAGCTTCGGTCTCATAGTCGACTGTCTGAATCCTGCAAGAATATGATTGATTCACTGCATCAAACAGGAATGAGACCATCAACCATCTCTAAAGTTTTGAATGCAACTTCTAATAGCATCAACATAGACAGAGTGACGCGCCAAGCTTGCAGCAACCATCTAAAAAGCACCCATAACAATGATGTTGGGCGACAATGCTTAAGTGTTATTAAATACTTTCAAGAGAAAAATGTGAAAGACAATGACTTCTTCTTTGAAATTAAATTAGATGAGAATGGAACAACCCAAAATGTTTTTTGGGCTGATGGGAGATCAAGGGCCTCTTATATGAACTTTGGTGATGTGATAGTGTTTGATGTAACTTATAAGACCAATGCATTCTCCATGCCTTTTGCTCCATTTACAGGTATTAATCATCATCGGCAATCATCACTTTTTGGTTGTGCTTTACTTGCTGATGAGATAGAAGCAACATTCACTTGGTTGTTTAAGACATGGTTAAAATGTATGTGGGGAAAAGCACCTACTTCGATTATCACAGATCAAGATGGTGCAATGCGAAAGGCTATTGCAACTGTTTTTCCGAACACCCATCACAGGTTTTGCTCATGGCACATATCTAGTAATGCCATGATTCATCTAAAACAATTGAAGTTCAACCATAGTGAATTTGAGAAAGAATATAGTGATTGGATATATAGAAGTGATACAACCGCTGAATTTGAGGAGAAATGGAAGATTATAAAAGAAAAATACAATTTGGACAAAAATAGTTGGTTGTCGTCCATGTATGATATCAGACACCATTGGATATCTATATACATGAAGGATAAGTTCTTTGCCGGTATGACTTCGAGCCAAAGAAGCGAGAGTATGAACTCATTTTTTGATGGATTTGTGCATTCACAAACCCCACTGGCAGATTTTGTGAGGCAGTATGATAGGGCGTTACAATCTCGTAGATTTGACGAGGAACAAGAGGATTTTAAGACTTTGAATTCCAAGCATGTGCTATGTGGATACTCTCCTCTTGAGGCTGAAGCTGGGGCTATGTACACGAGAACAAATTTTGATATGTTTAAAGATCAATTGAAAAGGAGCCAAGGATGCATTTACAAGAAAATCGGCGAGGAGAGTTCAATTACAAAATATGAAGTGTTTCCACATGATGATGCTACTAAAAAACATGTTTTTGCATACCAAACTTGTGGACAAGTGAATGTCACATGTAGTTGCAAGAAATTTGAAAGCAGAAGGAATTTTGTGTATGCACATTTTGAAAATTTTTCATAAGAAACAACTCTGCAAAATTCCAAGTCAATATGTGCTATATCGTTGGACAATTAAAGCTAGATATTGTTATTCAAGCCAAAGTGAGGATACCAACGCCATTCATTCCTCTACAAGTCCACTTACCCCATTGCAAATATGGAGATTTCGGAATATGACTATCCGATTACAAGATTTGGGAACAAGTTCAGATGAGCGATATCAGTTTGCATTACCACTTTTAGAAAATTTGGTTGAAAAGCTTGATGCGATTGAGACTTCATCTTCATTGATAGTACAAACAAGTAACGAGTCTGTTGAGAGACAAGTTACAACTTCAATAGAGTATATTCCCCAAATAGTAGTACGTGACCCCTCTCAGTTGCGTACTAAAGGTCGTCCCAAGAATAGTCACAGATTGAAGGCTGGATACGAAGTTGCTCAAGCTCAAACAAAAAAATGGATGTGTAGTCTTTGTAATGAGAGAGGTCATTATTCTACAACATGTAAAAATATTCATTGCAATTGTAACAATGATTCCATATTATAAGATTTTGTGGGCTTATATAATGTATAGTTGTAGATATGGGGAAACATTGTCATTGTATTTTTTGTGCATTTTGTAGATTTTAATCTTCTGTAATGTTATTGAATGATGATGATATATTTTTGTCTATTTATATTATTTTTAATATCATATATATGTTACTTTGAACACAACCATGATAAATCATACAATTTTTTATTTTTTTACATAACTACAACGTCTTAAATTTTTATCAAATATTTACTAAGTAGGATCTTGATGGATTCGAACCACCATCCCTCAAGTATTTCTTGAGTGCTCTGCCAATTTTGAGCTAAAGATCCATAACAGTTTAATTTAATGAAAAACATATTGGGATTCAATTTATCAACGCTTTTCTTCTTAGGTTGTGAAAGCAACTCCAGGGATTTGATTTAGCACAAATTGGGATTCAATTTAGCATAAAAAATGATCTAATGTTTTGGTCAGTTTGATCAAAACAAAAGAGTAAATGACAATAAATTTAACAATACCTTAAAGTGTTGAACTATAATGAAGCAACTGATTTGGATCAAATTAAGTAATGAAGCAACTGATAGCCAAATGTGGCCTGGTCCAGAAATAAATGAAAGTTGAACTATATCTAATAGGCAATGTATACCTGTTCGTACGTACTCAGGAGGTGTAAAAGCCAAATTGGTGTCGTAGCTTTTGCCATCTCTATTGTTCTTCATTAGTCCGAAGCACGAAAGCCTTGGATTTCCATCTTGGGAAAGCAGTTACTAATAATTGATTCGCAAGTTGGCTATTGAAAGCAGTTACTCTATTACTCTTTCCGCACAACCATTTCAACAATGATCCATGTGAACACCAGTAACGTGAAAGCACACAAATTTCAATACAAATTAGCTAAAAATCCTAAAATCCAGACAATTGATACACCTAACTCCAATCCATACTCCCCACACATTTGTCTGTCTGTCTCAGTAACCACTAATCGAGTCCCAAGTTGGCTCATTTTAAAACAATGACAAATGAAATAAAATGTGTACAAATAATCCTTTTTCCTCGATAATATTCGCAAAACCACTACAACTGTAAGAAAATCTTATCAGTATATAAGTCAGCACATCAGATGCTTTAAGGTACAGAAAGTGAAAATATAGCCTACCCCCTGTAGACGTGCCGAAATGTCCAAGTTACATTGTGCAAATCTCTGGCAACCAGATCCTGTGCTGGTGGTTGCATTGTGAAATCCTGCAAATTCTAGAAAATGTGGAAGAAAATGCATATGAGGTTGTCACATTTCTGAGGTTGTGGAAAAGGACTAGTCAAATGGAAAAGGCACCTTCCAACGGGTAGATAGGTAGTATCTGAGTCTGTGTATTCCAATTTGAGTGTAGCCTGCACTCCAGTGCTTCCTTGAAGAGAATGGCCCCAAACTCTAACATGAGCAGATAAAGTATAAGTAGACCCTACAGAAATTCGACTTGTAATGTCCTGTTCCAAGCCTTGCCAACATTCTGTGCGATTTGAAATAACCACAAAATTTTCTCCAGAATTGGCATCAATTCCGTCATAGGAAGCAGATTTGCCAGAAACAACAAAGCCATTGCAGCAATTGGGCTTCCATGACTGAAGTCCTTTTGAGAAATCATGATTCTCTACGATGTTCTCAGGAATGTAATCACCATCAAGCACAGTAATCTCTCTGTCTATCTGAAGCGAGAATAATAAAAAATTGCAAACTGTCAAAGCTGATGAAAGAAGATGCAAACATGGAGACGTTGAAGTTCTAAATTCACAACATTGAAGGAGGCGTTTGTTTCCAATGTAAAATCGGCTAATATACTAGATCCACAAATTTTAAGTTCTCTTTGCCATTATAGTCTATCAGCAGAACAAATAGAGCCTTCAACACTTTTTCACATTTCCATTTGTTGATCATCCAGTTTGATCTTACCAGTCAATTCATGTTGGTAAACTCAACAATATGAAAGTGTAGAATAAATCCAGCAAAATCACTATATTCAAAAACTTAAAAAATCTCCACATTTGTTTGCAAACCATAATTACTTACATGCTGAACAAACTGGCACTACGTTCATGATCTATCCTACAAGCATTTCAAAGTTTTACAGTCATTACACTAATATCACACCATATGCCCCAGAGCCAGTTGTGAGAAAAAACACAAACCATCTGAAGGATCCAAGGTGCCTACCAGTCAAGTTGAGGGAACATATTACCTCAATGTCATCACCATTGTTGACGGCATTGCCCTGCTAGCTACCCATTGTTTCCCTTGAAGCCTACAAGAAAAGGATAAACCCGAATATTCAGATAGCTCCTCATTAGTGCACTACCTCGATGTACAGAGAGAATGACTACTACAGTCATCCTTCAATCATCCTCGTGTTTCATGGCAATCACTCTAACATCAAAATCAACTGATCCAGATTCGGATGCCAAAAAAATGAAAGCAAGCACTATAAAGATAGATAGATAAAAGTCATTCAGATAGCTCCTCATTTACTCACAGCATTAGTATTTGAACGAGTTTGTACCACAACCACCATCCTTCAATCAACCCCAAATTTTATACCATTACCTCAAACATCAAGATCATACAGTCCAGATCCAATTGCAAGTAATGAAAGAAAACACCATTAAGATAAAGGATAAATGGCGGTCATAAACACATTACCGCAGTGTCATTACTGTTATTGAAGGAATTTTCCTGTCGACTGCCCATTGTTTCTCTCGAAGCCTACAAGAAAAGTTAAAATTGAGTTCTTAAATAATTCCGCAATTTGTAAGCGATGAGTTGGATTTTTAATGTTTTTGTATTACAACAATCCTTCAATCATCCGAGTTTCATAAAATCAAAACCATCTGATATAAAACCAGTGGCAAGAAACAAAAGATAAATTCATAGAACAGAAAGAAAAGCGCATTACCTCAATCTCAATGACATTGTTGATGTCATTGCCCTGCTCACTGCCCATGGTTTTTCTTGAACTCTAGAAACAATATAGGTAAGAAATGAGCCACAAACATCAGCAAAAACAAGTATACAACCTCAACCAATCAAATTGTTCAAGCCGTTACCGAAGAGCCCCCTTCCTTTCTAATTTTGGAGGAGCGAGGTCTGACGCAGGATGGCCACCTCCTCCCCATTTTATCGAGTCAGATTTTTAGAAGACGCAAATTTCAAGAAAAATCTACGAAATGGGCGGCAGAAAGCAAGTAACAACCCCATTATCACAAGCCATATTTTTGGTTGTCGCATTTCTGAGGTTGTGGAAGAAAATGCATCTAACTGGTTGAGAAATGTGGCAGTGAAGATGACGAATGCAAATACCTGTGAGCAACACTTAAAAAAATGACATGAGGGAAACCAACACTCAATTCACCCAGCAAGCACAAAAATTCTTGATCCAGAGCTCAAAAAATGACAGAGAAACACCAAATCCATTGCCAACCAAAAATACCCATCACCACATCATTCACCAAGACTATAAAGATCAAAACAATAAAGAACAATACCTGTGAGCACCAGATCCATCCCCCACCATCCCCAACCGCCGGACCAGATCCGCCATCGACTGCACGCACCAGAGCGTCTCTTCTCCGCGCATTCCCGGATCTCATTGAGGATCGCGAGGAGAGCGTCTACGTTGGCGGCGACGACGTTGGTGGTGGAGACGGAGCAGGTGGCACCGACGGCAGTAGTAACGGTGATGAGCAGTTGGAGATCGAGAAGGGCTTGCACATAGCACATGAGCGCGCCCGTGTTGTGATGCATGCACCGTTGGATGGTCTTTTAACGGTCACATTTAAATTTGAGCACAGATAACTTACCTGGAGCACAGAATCTGCTTCCCTCTCTCTCTATATATATATATATACTTCTAATCAACTCGTTTGTGAATTTCCATTAAGGCAGGATTATATTTGAAGTAAAGAGAGCAAACTTGACAATGCTAACCCTAGATATTTTAAAATTCATTTTTGACTCAAAAATTTCAAATTCTCTCGATTTTACTTCTTAATTTCTTGAATCAAATTGTTACAAATCTTTGATATGAGACATGAGTTTGTAATGTTCCCACATCAGAATTGAGATTAGGTGGTAAAACACTAAATAAGATGGGTTATAAATCTTTAAAATGACTAGTCATCTTGATATATACTCAAAACACAAAACACAAACTTTGAAGATGTTTTCCTATTGATAAGTCTGAATCCCAAGTTTTCAAATTATAATTTTGATTGAATTATGCATAAAATGGTGCCAAAATAAATGAGATTTTGTATTAAAGAACACATATTATGCTTTCTTTTTGTAAGAAATCTTATAATATGCTTATACATATAAAGGTGGTAAACCCACGTTAAAGCTTCTTCCTCCCGAACTTGCTATGGAGTTAGAGGTGCACGTTGTAGGGGAGGTGAGAAATGCTGTAATTCACAACTACCAATTATATATATATATATATATATATATATATGTATATTAATTTGAATTTAGAAAAATTTTGTGCTTTGATTAACTTCAAAATTAAATTTTCCATTATAATGTACAGGACCATGTATAATTCCTCCTGGCTCTGTATTGATGTGGAGTTTATTGGCAAAGCCTAAAATAAGACCAATGTAGTTTTTAAAATTTTTAATTTTTGTAAGTAATGGACATATCAAGATTTTGATGCCATGTACAAAAGTTAACAATATATGGCTCAAGCACAGGTAAGCACTCTTTGCTTAAGTTCGTTTGTAGCCGTTGGATCATTATCCAACGGCTGTAAAAAATGGCCCGCGTTTTCATCTTTCTTCTCCGGCTTCAGCTCTGCTTCTCCCGCGTTTGATACGTCGTCTGCATCATCCAATCTTCTCCCGCGTTGGATACCAATCTGCATCATCCAATCTACTTCTCCCGCGCAGCACACCCGGCTGGATGATTGCCGGAGGCGTCGACATTCGAGTCCAGTGAGGAGGCGATCTTGGAGTCCCCCGGCGCGTCTTCTCTGTTTCTCCAAGCTGCGGGGTTGGTTCCTCTGTTTCTGAAGGGACGCCATGCAGCACGGCTGTGGAGTCTCGATCGACGCCACGCTGTGAGGAGGCGGTCGTGGAGTCCACCATTGGCGAGTTTCGATCGATGCGGCCGACGCCGACTAAGTT
>JAURVB010006733.1:0-11863 GCA_033002965.1 Piper betle | reverse complement strand
ATATCATCTCTTGGCTTCAGAGTGTAGTGAAAGTAGTAGTTTTAACTGAGTAATTAGGTAAATAATAAAATATATTAATTAACCGGGTAGAGAATGTAATATAAATAATAATAAAAATTCTCCAATGTTCGATCCTGCATAGACCAAGTCAAATATTTTATTTTATTTTATTATTATTTTTTTCACAGTATTTACATTCTTAAATCCTTAGAAACTTAAGTTAAGTTGTACTAAGTGTCTACCAAAAATATGCCAAGATTGAGTTTAATCTAAGCTCATTTGGTTAGTAAGTAAATTCATTTTTTGGAGTGTGGTGACAAGCAAGGTTTAACCCTAATCTTTGTCGTTCATTGTAAAATTTCGTTCACAAGCTTGGGTACAAAACTCCTTGAAATTTTTGATAGAAATACTCTTGGGTTCCCATTAGTAGGCCCATGAAAATTTCTAGGCCCACTAGATACCTGCAAAGCCCATTAATAATGTTCCTCTTATTTTATGTAAGCCCAATCCTGAAATTCCTAAGATTGCCCATCGTCCATGATTTCTCTAGAATTGTCTAGATAGATTTTAGACCCAATATTTTTGGAGACTAGGCACTCAATGTTAAAAATCCAGAGGAATTTTGTATATAATTTAGGCCCACTAGAAGTCCATGAATGAGGCCCATAAAGTTAGGTGTGTAGTCCAGACCCATGAAATTCAGAAATAACCGACTGCATAAAGACGGGGTTCGGGAAGGATCGAACGCGGTCTAGGAAGGACCGAACGTGTTATATTTTTTACCTGGTTTTTATTTACATGGTTAAATGAAATACGGGTATATAGGTGTTTTCACATACCCTAGCCGTCATTTTCATTTTTATAAATTTGAAAGAGGACGTCATTTTTCACATACGCGTGTAGAGGCATCTTCCTCACCTTAGCCGCCTAGTTCTCCTCTTCCTTGCCGATGTTTCTTCCTTGCTTGGATATCTTTCCTATCTACCTCTTCTTAATTTTCTTGCATGCATATTTTTAATTGATACTAAGCTTGTTAATCATGGGAATTAAAGTTGTAAATCAACAAGAAAAGAACTAAACTGAACTGAAATTGGAATCCCGTCCATGGCCGAGTAGCCTGAAACTTTGGCAAGATGGGAGACCGTAAGAACAATTGCAAGGCAGTCCCTCACACCCCGATGACCTCTCTTACTGCTGGGTTGAATGGAGGGCTTGCCACGTCCTTGGTTTTCTGGTGGGTGGCAAGAATTGCAGCTATGAGGGGTGGAGTTGCAAGGGTGAGAAGTGGCGACGTTTTGCTGCAATTGATGCTGTAATGGAAGCTTCAGAGGGGTAAACGCCAGTTGTGCTTCATCGACAGCATCATGGGTTCCATCACAGTAGTTCAGGTCGCCGGAACAATCCACTACAGACCACCTTCTCGCCAGAATTCATGGCAGCGACGTGCAGAAGTGGGGAGAACGACCATACTTCATGCAACGTCCAATGGTGGCCAATCTTTCCTGTTTTGATGCAAGCCTGAGGTCGTGGAACATCTGAATTGGAACAAGGTGCAAGAAAGAAGGGGTCTTGAGGTTGGGAAAAGAGGAACATGCCTAGTTTGGTGCAGGACGGCGTCTTGGATCGCTACTGTAAAACACGCACAGGAGGCTTCCTCGCTTGCTGATTTTATCTTGTTGTTGATGCTTTGTTGGGATGTTTAGATGGTGGTTCAATTGGGTGCCAAGATAAGGGTTGGAGGAGAAGGACCAACCTGTTTTTGGAGAAGAGAAGAATGGCGATGGGGGAAGAAGAAGGAGGGTGGCAGTTTTGTAAATATAGGTTGACCCGATACTGACTCGAGTTAAAAAAATAATACGAACTCGTAATAAATCTTTAAAAATAATCATTTTAATGGGTTATGGTTAAAGTTGCTAAACTAATTAATTATTGGACGAAATCGACATGGACATAAGTAATAAAAAATACGGTAATTAAAAATGGTCGATAATTAATTGGCATACTATAAGTGATTAATTTTAAATTGGATATTTATAAGGGATTAATAAAATAATGATTTCACCTTTACCATATTAAATTTAATATTAGGTAAATAAAGTGATTATTTTAATAACGAGTTAATAAGGTAAAAAAATAGGTTATTAAAATATAATCGTGTAAAGAAATCACAAGCGTCGTACCTAAATAAAATAATGAAAATAAATAAAGTTCAAAACTTTATTTAGTCAAATAATTTAAAATAATTGTATTAATAATATTTTTGAATAATACAAATTATTTTAAATAATTTAATCGAACAACTTAATGTAATTAAATTGCTATAAATAATAAGAGCGATTAAAAATTATAACCGTAAACCAAATCATAAAGATTGGGGTTAAGTAATTATCAATGCAAAGGAAAATTAAATACTTGTTTATTAGTAATAATTATTTTATCAATTGTTAGGTATTAATTATGATTTACATAATTAATTTAAAATGTATAGTAGGACTTAAATGATTAAATCACATGAATAATTTAATATTTAAAATTGTTGAATTTTAAAAGTGATATATATATATATATATATATATATATATATATATATTAGTCATTTAGTTGTATGCATTTCTACTCGAATAAAATTACACTTATGCATAATTTTGTGTCCTCGTTTAGATGAGGATTGTTGGTCACAGCTGCGAGTTCACTTACAAACTATCCACGCCTGTAAAATTATTTAAAATGTTGTATTTTCCCTGGTTTGGTGCAGGACGGTAGCCTTGGATAGCTGCTGTAAAACGTGGACTTCGGGCTTCATCTTTGGCTGTTTTAATTCGTTGTTGATGCCTTGTTGGGATATTTATATGGTTGTTCAATTGGGTTGCTCGGGAAGGTTGCATAGGGTTGAAGAAGAAGAGATCAGATCAGGGTTTTGGTGCAAAGAAGAAGGTAGGAGAAGAGAAGGACGTTGGGAAAGAAAAAAATGGCAATTTTGTAAATATGGGTTGACTCAATACTGACTTGAGTTAAAAATAATACTAACTCATAATAAATATTTAAAAATAATTATTTTTATGAGTTATGGGTAAAGTTACTAAACTAATTAATTATTGTACAAAATCACCACGAGTAATAAAAAAATACAGTAATGATAAACGGTTGATAATTAATAAGTGCACAACAAACGATTAAATTAAATCGGATGGTCATAGTTGATAAAATAAAATAAAGATTTCACCTTTACCATATCAAAGTTAATATTCAGTAAATAAAGTGATTATTTTAATAATGAGTTAGTACTGTAGAAAATGGGTTATTAAAATATAATCGTGTAAAAAAATCACAAATGATGAACCTAAATAGCATAATGAAAATAAATAAAGTTTGAAACTTTTATTGTGTCAAATAATATAAAATAATTGTATTAATAATATTTTTAAATTAGAATAATACAAATTATTTTAAATAATTTAATCATAAAACTTAATTGATTAAATTGCTATGAATAAGGATAGCAATTAAAAATCATAACTGTAAACTAAATCATCATGAACGTGGTTAAGTAATTATTATCTCAAAAGAAAATATACTAATGATAATAATTAAATACTTGTTTATAAATTAATAATTACTTTATCATTAGTGAAGTGTCATTTATGATTTAGATAATAAATTAAAAATGCAAAGTAGGATTTGAATGGTTATATCACATGAATAATTTAGTCTTTAATATTGTTGAATTTTAATAGTGATATATATATATATATATATATATATATATATATATATATTAGTCATTTAGTTGCATGCATTCTTACTCGAATAAAATTATGCTTATGTATAATATTATGTTCTCGTTCAGATTAGGATCATTGGTCGCAGCTGCGAGTTCGAAATATCCAGGTCCGTATAATCATTTGAAATGTTGTACTTTTCCTTGTTGGCAGCTTTAGTTGGCTTGAACCCAGATTTGACCACCATGCGCTAGAACGCAATCGGGGTCAAGGAATTAACTCAGAATGACCTGGGAGACAAACTATGTATGTCTGTATAATCATTTGAAATATTGTATTTTCCCAAACTGGTATAATTATTTGAAATATTGTATTTTCCCAAACTGGTATAATTATTTGAAATGTTGTATTTTCCCAAACTAGTAGTCTTTGTCGGCACTAATCTCAGAATGAGCTGGGAGACGATTTTTAATGTCAGAATGAGCTGGGAGACAATTTCTAATCTTAGAATAAACTGGGCGACAATGACTAATCTCAGAATGACCTGGGAGACCACCTAATCTCAGAATGAACTGGGAGACAATGACTAATCTCAGAATGAACTGCGAGACAATGACTAATCTCAGAATGACCTGGGAGACCACCTAATCTCAGAATGAGCTGGGAGACAATTTCTAATCTCAGAATGAACTGGGAGACCACATAATCTCTGAATGAGCTGAGAGAAAATTTCAAATCTCAGAATAAACTGGGAGACAATGACTAATCTCAGAATGTCCTGGGAGACCACCTAATCTTGGAATGAGCTGGGAGACAATTTCTAATCTCAGAATGAATTGGGAGACAATGACTAATCTAAGAATGACCTAGGAGACCACCTAATCTCGGAATGAGCTGGGAGACAATTTTTAATCTCAGAATGAGCTGAGAGACGACTTTTACGAATCTCAGAATGACCTAAGAGACAAATTACTAATTTCAGAATGACCTGAGAGATAATTACTAGAGACTTGTGAAACGATAATAAAAAATGGGTGAAATGATAATAGGGATTATATTAACTTGTTTCATTTAATTATGCGGCTTTGTGGTTTTATCACTAACGCGGAATTGCCTCCACAGGTGAGCAGCTATGGACTGAAGAATAGAAGTGTGGTTGGTGGTTCTTTTACCAACCTAGGTATGGTGAATTGATAATAAAAAAATTGGACCTCCTTGTTATTCTCTTGTGTTATAAATGTGGCTATGGGAAATGGTCCGATACTGTGGGATGGTTATTTTATATTTTAGAGAACATGATTTATTGTTATGATTCATATTATATGTTGCGAGATTTATTTGCTGTATTTCAATTCATGTTCTAGAATATTACCATTACATCAATTATATTTTTAAGTAACACCTAGTCCAGTCGGGCGGGTCGTTACAAGTTGTATCAGAGCCTGGTTTCCCATAAACTCACATTTTATTACTCAAGTTCCTTGTTGAAAAGTCCAGTAATTATCTTTTCCACGGTGTTGTGTTATAATAAACCTAAGTCATAACTGGGAAAAAAAAACATACTAATGAACCATGATGGTTCGACGTTTCAGATGGCAGGCACTCATAGACAGTCAAACATAGCTACTCGGCCAAATGCGAACAACGAGAATATAATTAGCTCAAATCCTGACGGCCATACAAGGACTAGTGCAGGCTTCAGAAAATATAAATTTTGTGGTTCAAAATATTGTTCAGTAGTTACCGGGAGTGGTAGCAGGGAATGGAGCCTCAAACTCGGCAGCGGGTCCCAGAATCACCCCAGATGGTGGTCAGGGGAGTGCCCAAGGACATGCAGCAGCGAGTCCCAGAATCACCCCAGATGGTGGTTGGGGAAGTGCCCAAGGGTGGGCAAGGTTAGCAAACCCAGGCAAGCGAGGGGAGAGTCCAAGGCATGGCTTGCCATGTCCCTAGGTTCCGATGGGTGGCGGAATAACAGTTGTTACTAGGCGGAATTGCAAGGGGGACGAAGGTGATGGCGATTCTCTAAAATTGATGCTATAATGGAAGATGCAGATGGTTAGATGCCAGTTGTTCTTCATTGACAACATCAAGGGTCTATTACAGCTGTTCTTGCCGCCGGCACAAGCCACTATAGGGAACCTTCTCGCCGGAATTCATGGCGGCGATGTGCAGACGTGGGGAGAACGACCCTACTCCCTACAACGTCCAAAGGTGGCCAATCCTTCCTGTTTTGTTGCCAGCCTGAGGTCGTTGAACATCTGAATTGGAGCAAGGTGCAAAAAAGGAGTGATCTTGAGGCTGGGAGAAGGATACGCCTAGTTTGGTGCAGGACGGTCGCCTTGGATAGCTGCTGTAAAACGTGGACTTCGGGCTTCATCTTTGGCTGCTTTAATTCGTTGTTGATGCCTTGTTGGGATGTTTATATGGTTGTTCAATCGGGATGCTGGGGAGGTTGCAGAGGGTTGAAGAAGAAGACATTAGATCTGGTGTTTGGTGCAAAGAAGAAGGTAGGAGAAGAGAAGGACGTTGGGAATGAAGAAGATGGCAGTTTTGTAAATATGGGTTGACTCGATACCGACTTGAGTTAAAAATAATACTAACTCATAATAAATATTTAAAAATAATTATTTTAATGGGTTATGGGTAAAGTTACTAAACTAATTAATTATTGTACAAAATCGCCACGAGTAATAAAAAAATATGGTAATGATAAAAGGTTGATAATTAATAGGTGCATAACAAACGATTAAATTAAATCGGATGGTTATAGGTCATAAAATAAAACAAAGATTTCACCTTTACCATATCAAAGTTAATATTAAGTAAATAAAGTGATTATTTTAATAACGAGTTTGTAATGTAGAAAATGGGTTATTAAAATATAATCGTGTAAAAAATCACAAGCGACGAACCTAAATAGCATAATAAAAATAAATAAAGTTCAAAACTTTTATTGAGTCGAATAATTTAAAATAATTGTATTAATAATATTTTTGAATTAGAATAATACAAACTATTTTAAATAATTTAATCATACAACTTAATTGATTAAATTGCTATGAATAAGGATAGCGATTAAAAATTATAACCGTAAACTAAATCATCAAGATCGTGGTTAAGTAATTATTATCTCAAAAGAAAATATACTAATGATAATAATTAAATACTTGTTTATAAATTAATAATTACTTTATCATTAGTGAAGTGTCATTTATGATTTAGATAATAAATTTAAAATGCAAAGTAGGATTTAAATGGTTATATCACATGAATAATTTAATCTTTAGTATTGTTGAATTTTAATAGTGATATATATATATATATATATATTAGTCATTTAGTTACATGCATTTCTACTCAAATAAAATTATACTTACGTATAATTTTGTGTTCTCATTTAGATTAGGATCATTGGTCATAGCTACGAGTTCACTTACAAACTATCCAGATCCGTATAATTATTTAAAATGTTGTATTTTCCATTGTTGGCAGCCCTGGTCGGCCTGAACCATAGATTTGACCGCCATGCACCGAGTGCAACTGGGCCCAAGCAATTATCTTACTCTGAGACGGGGCCGCACCCTTAAAATTACTATGTTGGAGTCTTGGTCGACTTGAGCATCTGACCACCATGCGTAAGAACACAACAAGGGTCGACTCAATTCGGCACAAAGCAGCACCCTCTAAAAGATTGAACACCTGCCCCCATGTCGAAAGGGATGACAGGGTGCAATGGCACAAGATGGCTCATTATGCACTTGTGAGAATGAACACTTGCCCCCAAGCTGAAAGGGGTGACAGGGCGCAATGGCACAAAACAACTCATTCTGAACTTGTGAGTTTGAACACCTGCCCCCATGCCGAAAGGGGTGACAGAGCGCAATGGCACAAGACGGCTCATTATGCACTTGTGATACCGAGAGGGTGAGTCAATGGTAAATATCGGTAACTACAGGCTGTGAGCCACGTAGCATGTGTGTGCATGGATGGGATGGTAGCTGGATGGAGATGCCACCACTCCCAGCATATAACGAGCTCGGCATAGGCCCATAACAACTAAAAGTCTCTTGAAACAATAATAGGGATTATATTGAATTGTTTCATTTAATTATGCGGCTATTTGCTTTTATCAATAACGCGGAATGGCTTCCGCAAGTGAGTAGTTTTGGCTGAAGAATAGAAGTGTGGTGGTGGTTCTTTTACCAACCTAGGTATGGTGAATTAATAATAACTTGGACTTCCTTTTATTTTTCTTGTGTTATAATTGTGGCTGTGGGAAACGGTCCGAGACTGGTGGACGGTTATTTTATATATTGTCATATGCTATCAGAACATGTTTTATTTTTATGAGTTATAAATTCTAGACTTATTTTCAGTATTAAATTCATGTTCTGAAATGTTATTGTTACATCAATTATATTTATAGGTAACAACCATTCCAGTTCTCTAGAGGTGGTATCAGAACCCGGTTTTGCACTAGCAGACAAATTATGACTCAGGTACCTTGTTGAAAAGTCCAGTAATTATCTTTTCCCAATGTTTTGTGTTATTAATTAACAACTTCATTGTAACGACCCGGCCAACCGGACGGGTGTTACTAAAAAATATGGTAATGTAAATGTAACATTCCAGAACATGAAATTAAATACAGCAAGTAAGTCTCACAACATATCATATAAATCATAACAATAAATCATGTTGTCTAAAATATAAAATAACTGTCCCACAGCCTAAGACTATTTCCCATAGCCACATTTATAACACAAGAGAATAATAAGGAAGTCCAATTTTTATTATCAATTCACAATACCTAGGTTGGTAAAAGAACCACCAACCACACTTCTAATCTTCAGTCCAATGCTGCTCACTTGCGGAGGCAATTCCGCGTTAGTGATAAAACCACTTAGCCGAATAATTAAATAAAACACGTCAATATAATCCCTATTATCATTTCACTTATTTTTATTATTATTATTACACAAGTCTTTAGTAATTATATCTCAGGTCATTCTAAGATTAGTAATTTGTCTCTCATGTCATTCTGAGATTAGTAAAAGTCGTCTCCCAGCTCATTCTTATATTAGGTGGTCTCCCAATTCATTTTGTGATTAGTCATGGTCTCCCAATTCATTCTGAGATTAGAAATTATCTCTGAGCTCATTCTGAGATTAGGTGGTCTGCCAATTCATTTTGAGATTAGTCATGGTCTCCCAGTTCAATCTAAGATTAGAAATTGTCTCCAAGCTCATTCTCAGATTACATGGTCTCCCAATTCATTTTGAGATTAGTCATGGTCTCGCAGTTCATTCTGAGATTAGAAATTGTCTCCTAGCTCATTCTGAGATTAAGTGGTCTGCCAATACATTTTTAGATTAGTCATGGTCTCCTAGTTCATTCTGATATTAGAAATTGTCTCCCAGCTCATTCAGAGATTAGGTGATCTCCCAATTTATTTTAGGACTAGTCATGGTCTCCCAATTCATTCTGAGACTAGAAATTGTCTCCCAGCTCATTCTCAGATTAGGTGGTCTCCCAAATCATTTTGACATTAGTCATGGTCTCCCAAATCATTCTTAGATTAGAAATTGTCTCCCAGGTCATTCTGAGATTAGGTGGTCTCCCAATTCATTTTGAGATTAGTCATGGTTTCCTAGTTCATTCTGACATTAGAAATTGTCTCCCAGCTCATTCTGAGATTAGGCGCTCTCCTAATTCATTTTGAGATTAGTCATGGTCTCCCAGTTCATTCTTAGATTAGAAATTGTCTCCCAGCTTATTCTGAGATTAGGTGGTCTCCCAATTCATTTTGAGATTAGTCATGGTCTCCGTCTAGTCATGGTCTCCGAGTTCATTCTGAGATTAAAAATTGTCTCCCAACTCATTCTGAGATTAGGTGGTCACTCAATTCATTTTGAGATAAGTCATAGTCCCCTAGTTCATTCTGAAATTAGAAATTAGCTCCCAGCTCATTCTGAGTTTAGTGCCGACCAGGCTACCGGTTTGGGAAAATACAACATTTCATATAGTTATACCAGTTTGGGGAAATAAAACACTTTATATACTTATACTAGTTTTAGAAAATACAACTTTTCAAATATTTATCTGACAATAAAACATTTCAAGTAATTATACGGACAATACAATATTTTAAATAATTATACGGACACACATAGTAATTTTAAAGGTGCGGCCCCGTGTCGGACTGAGTTAATTCGTTGACCCCGATTGCGTTACAGCACATGGTGGTCGAATCTTGGGTCAGGCCGACGAGGGCCGCCAAAGAATGCAAAATACAACATTTAATTGATTATACGGACCTGGATATTTCAAACTCGCATATGCGACCAACAATCCTAATCTGAACGAGAACATAAAATTATACGTAAGTATAATTTTATTCGAGTAGGAATGCATGCACCTAAACATCTAATATATATATATTATTATCAAATATATTAAATATTAAATTATTCGTGTGATATAATCATTCCAAGACGAAGCGAGGATATGGTGGAGTTCGGTGCAGAATTCTGTATTTGCTCATCGCCAGCCTCAGGACATCACTTGGGAGGAATTCAGAGTGGAATTCGATGGAAAGTATTTTCCACCAGATGTTAGGAGAAGGAAGGAACGAGAGTTCCAGATGTTGAGGCAAGGGCCTATGACAGTAGTACAGTATGAGACGAGGTTTAGAGCGTTGGAGAGATTTGCACCAGATTTGGTTCCAACCGAAGGAAGAAGAATAGAGCGCTTCTATGAAGGCCTCCATCATGAGATTCGGATGGCATACTTGGATAGGAAGTTTACTACCCTCGGTGATGTAGTGAGAGCTGCAGGTGAAGCAGAGCGGGTGATAGCTACACGACCACGTCGAGATGTCGACCAGAGGCAGCAACATCCGAGGCCATATCAGCCAGAGCAGGGGGCACAGCAGAGACGACGTGTAGATGCGCCAGTAGCCATGAGAGCCATGGATGGCCAGGTACAGGGCAGCAGAGCCCCATTCTGTCAGAGTTGCCAACGCCATCATTGGGGAGAGTGCAGAGCAAGCAGAAATGTATGCTACAACTGCGGTCAGCCAGGGCACCGAGCCGCAGAGTGCAGAGTAGGCACTAGGGTTTGTTACAACTGCGGTCAGCCAGGACACAGGGCCGCAGAGTGCAGAGGAGGCACTAGGGCCTGTTACAGTTGCGGTCAACCGGGACATAGGGCTGCAACGTGTCCGACTAGCCAGAGCCAGCAGTTGACACTCCCAGCGCCTCAGCAGAGACTTGCACTTCCAGCTCCCCAACAGCAGTCACAGCAGAGTGGACCAGGGAAACAACCGAGTATAGAAGAGATTCCAGTGGTCGGCGAATTTACAGATGTATTTCCTGAGGAGATTACTAGATTGCCGCCAGACAGAGAGGTGGATCTTGCCATCGAGTTGATGCCTGGCACAGCCCCAATTTCGAGAGCTCCGTATAGGATGGCACCTCTGGAGCTCAAGGAACTGAAGGAACAGCTACAGACACTGTTGGACCAAGGATTCATCAGACCGAGCGTTTCCCCTTGGGGCGCACCGGTGTTATTTGTGAGGAAGAAGGATGGAAGCATGCGGTTATGCATAGATTACAGGATGCTAAACCATGCAACGGTTAAGAACAGATACCCTCTTCCTCGTATTGATGATTTATTTGACCAGTTGAGCTTAGCAGTTGTCTTTTCGAAGATTGATTTGAGATCAGGATACTACCAACTGAGGATTAGAGCAGAAGACATCCCGAAGACTGCGTTCAGGACGAGATATGGACACTACGAGTTTCTGGTCATGCCGTTTGGATTGACCAATGCTCCAGCAACATTTATGGACTTGATGAACAGAGTGTTCAATCAGTACTTGGACCAGTTTGTGATCGTCTTTGTGGATGACATACTGGTATATTCTTCATCTAAGGAAGAACATGCGCAACACCTGAGGATTGTGTTGCAAACACTGAGAGAGCATAGGTTGTATGGGAAATTTTCGAAGTGCAGTTTCTGGTTGTCAGAGGTGAATTTTCTCGGCCACATCATCTCAGCATCAGGCATCTCAGTGGATCCAGCTAAGATAGAGGCAGTAGTGCAGTGGGAACAACTGAAGACACCTACGGAGGTTCGGA
>JAURVB010006729.1:0-45887 GCA_033002965.1 Piper betle | reverse complement strand
GAACTCGAAATATATAATCTGGGTAATAAATTAAGCTTGAGCAAACTAATTTGATAATAAACTAAATTGAGTAAAGTAGTGCTTCACTCGACTCGACTTGACTAGACTTATTTTTCACCCGATTAAAAATAATTAAATTTATGGCATACAAATCTTTTTGGGTTAAAATTTTTTCATAATAATATGATATTTATTCAGCCAAATAAAAAAAAGAGATATTTTACGTTAACTGAATGCCTCACCCCCACCCCTACGTTGCACCGTCGGTGGACTCTCCCATTCCCTTATCTTTTCTACGTAGATGGAAGATGACTTTCGGCCGGACTTGAGGGAGGCAATATATGGGGTGGATCTGATCTGGCTCTACAGAGTCTGAGTCAGCCATTCCGTGATTTACTGCATTACCATCATGAATTGGTTCGACAGGTCAAGAGGCATCGCGGTAATAAAATACCCCACTTGTTTCCACTTCCCCATTTCCTCTTCCCACCTGTTCATAAATCGTGGTCGCATCATCATTATAATGGAGGTGGTGGCCACCGCGTGCCCAAGAATTTAAAAATAAAAAGATTATCATTTCTCCCCATATCAAATCAAATTGACTGATGTCTAATAACGACTTGATATGTGAAGTATGGGAATGCAATTGTGTATAAAGACCAAGTGGGTTTGTGGGTGAGAGAGCAAATTAACCATTAACCATCCTTGTGCACTTTGTTTGCTGTTTCTTGATCCTCTACTAGCTGCTGCTGCTGTCATTGGCAGACGCGAGGTGTGATGGAGAGCACGCTCAAGGAGTTGAGGGATGGCGCTTGCGTTCTGGACATGGACCCGGATTCCACCGTCGGAGGTGGCGTTGAGGATGCCTATGGGGAGGATGTCGCCACCCAGGATCAGCCTGTCACTCCCTGGACTGTTTCTGTTGCCAGGTTTGTTGCTTTGATTGCTTTTTTAAGATGATCAAAAGAGTTTTATACTTACATGTGGTTGATTATTTTGATCTAACTGGTTTTTGTTTTCAGTGACTGAAATTAGTGCTCTGTTCTGTCTTTTTTAGATCATTTTTTTGGGTATACTTATATCTGGTTAATTATTTTAATCCGAGCTGTTCTTTTATTCAGTGACTGACATTAGTGCTCTGTTTTGTCTGTTTTTTCAGATGTCATCGAAAAGGTGGTTAGGATGATCAAGAAAAAAAAATTGTGTACTTATGTCTGGTTGATTATTTTAATCATAACTGTTCTCTTATTCAGTTACTGGAATTTGCGCTCTGTTTTGTCTTTGTTTTTATAAGTTATTTAAAAGCCACCAGATGTTTATTTTGTTGTTATATGGCAAAATCCTTGCTGAATTTTAACGTCTGATGTGCACAGAGATCTTGTTTTTTTTTCTTTGGTCGGACGTGTAATTGTGGCCTCTAAATTAATTTTCTTCTTTTTTATTTTCTGATGTGCACAGATTTTTTTCTTTTATATATTTATATCTGATGTGTGCAGATTATTTCTATGAGTATAAATTTACTTCATGATTTCTTTATTTTTATTCGTCAAATGATGATCGACTTCTATCTAATTGTTCAAAATCTATGTTCCACCATGAATCAGATCATGCATATAGTTTAACTTGTCCAGCACCTCTGATCATGAAGTGGGTTGTGTATTAATTGGTGTTATTTTACAGTGGGTACTCATTGTTGAGGGATCCTCACCACAACAAAGGGCTTGCCTTCACTGAGAAGGAGAGGGATGCTCACTACTTGCGAGGACTGTTGCCTCCGGTATGTGTGTCTCAAGCACTCCAGGTATGCATTACTTGTCTTTTTAAATCTTGAATTTCAGTCTTTGTGATCCACTCTTACTACTTACTAACTTTGTCGGCTTAATGTTTTTATCCTTATTTCTTACAGGAAAAGAAGCTCATGCAGAGTTTACGCCAGTATCAAGTTCCTTTGCAGAAGTACATGGCACTCATGGAACTTGAGGTAACACACTTCATACTGTGATTTAATAACTTCTTTTCCATGTATTCTATATTGTGCTGCTTTCTCCATTTTCAGGAAAGAAATGAAAGGCTGTTCTACAAGCTACTAATCGACAACGTTGAGGAGTTGCTGCCCATTGTCTACACACCAACTGTTGGTGAGGCTTGTCAGAAATATGGATGTATCTTTAGGCGGCCACAGGGTCTCTATATTAGCCTGAAGGAGAAGTAGGTTCTATAACTTCTGAATTTTTTTATGAAATTGGTTGGATTCTGATTGAAGTTGCGTTCAAATTTATAGGGGAAAGATACTTGAGGTGCTGAAAAATTGGCCTGAGAGGTCTATTCAAGTTATTGTTGTCACTGATGGTGAACGGATTTTGGGTCTTGGAGATCTTGGCTGCCAGGTATGACACATCAGTCTTCTTCTTTGTTTCTTTTGTTCTTCCACCTGATCCCAAATAACATGTCCGATCCATAATAATAATAATCTATTAAAAAACCCAAATGTCTCTAAATATTGTAAAATGTATATTTTCATTTGAAGGGGATGGGTATACCAGTTGGAAAGCTAGCTCTTTACACTGCACTAGGAGGTGTTAGGCCCTCTGCCGTAAGTATTCCTTCTTATCTTGTAGTTAGACTTTGCCTAATTTTGTTGTGAGTTTATGGGATGGCAGGAGTTGTATGTCTTTTCCATCCACCGCTTCCTCAATATGGAGTGGGCAATACTGGCTGTTTAATTTGGTAACGAGCTCCTTATAATTGCATGCAGTGCTTGCCCATCACTATTGATGTTGGCACCAACAATGAAACTCTGCTAAATGACGAGTTCTACATAGGATTGAAGCAGAAGCGAGCAACTGGCCAGGTTTTACACCAGTTTACTTTGTGTCATGGGTTTGGTTGTCAATCCTTTCCATAACTGAATTATTTCATTAATTTCTGTATAGGAATACTCTGAGCTTCTTCATGAATTCATGACCGCTGTTAAGCAGAACTATGGGGAGAAAGTCCTTGTACAGGTTAGAGTACCATGCACAGATGGGCAATTTTTTATTTTAT
This sequence comes from Piper betle, assembly GCA_033002965.1. Taxonomy (NCBI): domain Eukaryota; kingdom Viridiplantae; phylum Streptophyta; class Magnoliopsida; order Piperales; family Piperaceae; genus Piper; species Piper betle. The sequence continues at coordinate 42,842 of JAURVB010006729.1, read as the reverse complement.
TTTACATTTTTTTGGTCGAGGATAATGTAAATGTCATATTGTTTTCACATGTTTACCAGTTTGAGGATTTTGCCAACCATAATGCTTTTGAGTTGCTTGCGAAATATGGTACAACACATCTTGTCTTCAATGACGATATACAGGTGATTGCATTCAGCGTTATACTTGGTCTTTTGTATAGGTTGTTGACATTTTTTAGCTGCAGCCTATAGGAGTACACAATTTTTATTTAGACTCACTGTTTTCAACACTAAACACTCTTACATACTGCAGGGAACAGCCTCAGTTGTTCTCGCAGGGCTTGTTGCAGCATTGAGATTACTTGGTGGGAGTTTAGCTGACCAAACATTCTTATTCCTAGGAGCTGGAGAGGTGAATTAATGATTTCTCTAATTTCGGATGGATATAATTTTCAATCATTCATTTTGATAGTTTATTTATTTTGATTCTTTCAATTGGTCATGAGCCATATTGTTTTCTGCTATTTTCATCCTCTGCTTCATTAGCTTGTTCATAGCCTTACAGTTTCATAATGCTGAAACTGAATCGCCCAATTATATCTGTCTGCTTAAAAAAACTTGTAAATTGCAGGCTGGGACTGGTATAGCAGAACTCATAGCTTTAGAGATTTCAAAACAGGTACCAAACTTTGTTATTAGTAAATATCAATTGTTTATCTAAGATTGGTAGTTTTCTAAGAAAAATTATTTTTTGATTACTAACTTGTTGCTAATTGATACTTAGACAAAGGCTCCTCTAGAAGAAAGTCGCAAAAAGATTTGTCTTGTGGACTCTAAGGTTGTATAATATAGCAGTTCTTATTAGTCATTAGTCTCTTGACCTTTTTTGATAAAATCCAAATGGAATGTATCTGTTTTCTTTGTAGGGATTAATAGTGAACTCTCGGAAGGAATCACTTCAGCACTTTAAAAAACCATGGGCCCATGAACATGAACCAGTAAAAGAGCTCTTGGATGCTGTAAAGGTATGAATGCAGAAGCTCTTTATAGACTATATTGTACGTCACTTTCCTTGAATACTTGTATTCTGGAGCTCTGTTTTTGCCCTGAGTGAGGTGTTACTATTCTAGGTTTGATTTTTTACTGCTTTTTATTTGGGTAATTTTACGTTTGAATATGGCATCCAGTGAGATGGTTTCAACCAATCTTTCCCTTCGGATGAAAGTTGGCTGGTCTTTTGTTGAAATTGGGTGACACGTGAAATACTTTTTGTTTAAATTTTGATAATTTACAAGAGAGCAGCTAGTAGGTACATCTTGCACAATCTGCTTGTCCTAGTGATAAGTTTAAGCAATAATTTTTCAACTGAAATGGGATTGGCATCCAACGTTTATGATGCTCGAGTAGGCCATTATTATGTAGTGATTACTGAATTGGAACCTTTTCCCAGGCAATTAAGCCGACTGTCTTGATTGGGTCATCTGGCGTGGGCAAAACATTCACAAAAGATGTCATTGAAGCCATATCTGCAATCAATGAGGTTCTCTTTCTTTTTCTGTCTCTATTGCTCTCACACACAAACGTTTATTTATTTGTGCAATTATTTGACAGAAACCACTCATCATGGCTCTTTCAAATCCGACTTCACAATCAGAGTGTACAGCTGAAGAAGCATACACGTGGAGCAAGGTATGAACTTTTTCATTGGCTATTTAAAGTATCTAATAATTGAGAGACATTAATAACTTTATTTTCTTGAGTATCTAAAAATTGAGAGACATTAATAACTTTATTTTCTTGATGATCTTGTGTAGGGTCAAGCTATCTTTGCCAGTGGGAGCCCTTTTGATCCTGTTGAGTTGGATGGAAAAACATTTATTCCAGGCCAGGTTAGTGTTGCAGGAGTACATTAGTTAAGGAGTCATGTAATCTATTTAAGGGTTATGTAAATTTTTCACAATAAATTTTGATTTTATAATGCAATTTATATCATGTAATTTGTGAGATTGGTGACAAGTAAAAAATAAAATTTTCCTGTCTAAGTTCATTTGAGCTGTTGTGGATTTTAGTTTATTACCAATAATCATAAAATTTTTCAATTTTCTAGCTTATTATATGGAATAAATAGTGTTGTTTTCCTGTCTAATTATATCGCTTGTTTTCATCCATAATTGTTCCTCTTTTGACTGGTTCATTGCTCTTAAATTGTTTCAATTCCTGAGTTTACCCTACATAATTTTGAGTTTATCCTACATAATATTGTATCAAGAGTGCTTGTTCATGTTCATATAATCATGGAGAATGACTTGTCCTTTTCCTATTTGAAATAGGTGTAGAAAGGTAGAGTGGTGCACATTTTGAAGGATGGGGAGAACGAGATTTTTAAGTTGCTTAAAAATAGAGTGGATGAGAGTAAAGACATTGATAAAGTATTCCGTGTTTTATAACAGAAGTGATTGTTTTTTTAATGAAAGATGGACATGACTCTAGGATGCAAAGATTATTTCCTGGAGTTCATCCATAATTAGTCAGGTTCAACTTTGTCCAATTTGGATATCATGCTACATCGAAGCTTACTTGTGAGGACGGTTTCTTTGTGATCACAGGCAAATAACGCATACATCTTCCCTGGATTCGGCTCGGGATTAGTAATTTCTGGAGCCATTCGTGTCCATGATGACATGCTTCTCGCAGCCTGTAAGTTTGTGGATGATAAATGAACTTTTCAGTGTGTGCTATTCAGCTTGTTAGGCTTACTGTTTTTCACTTACAACTATTTTTTGTTATTGATTTTTATTTCATTTCTTCAAACAGCCGAAGCATTGGCGGGGCAGGTAACTCAAGAAAACCTAGACAAGGGAATGATATACCCCCTTTCTCCAACATTAGAAAGATATCAGCTCATATTGCTGCAAATGTTGCTGCCAAGGCCTATGAGCTAGGTTAGTGTGTATGCATGTATATATATATATATGGGCAGATAGATAGATATAGATATATATCTATATATATGAATCTAGTTGGTAAACTGCTGTGAGTATATTAGAAGCTGAGCTAAGTGATATTGGTCTTTAGGTTTGGCTACTCGTCTTCCACGACCAAAGGATCTGGTGAAGTATGCAGAAAGTTGCATGTACAGTCCTGTCTACCGTAATTTTCGATAAATGATCTACTGCGTATATAGCTGTTTCTTGGTGTGGAGAAGACTGTACGCGGAGATTTGCAGCGACCTTAAGTATTGAGAGACGCGTTGTAATGAAGTAAGCGTGGTCGTGTTTTAACTTTTCCGGTTGTTGTTTGAATAAACTACTTGTGGTTTATATCCTTGTACGAGGCTGTCATCTTCCAATAAGATGTTTGTTTACTTTGTTTTGAGCATTTTCTTTTGATAAACAAAAAGGAAAACATAATTGGTTAGAAAAGGCATTTGAGGGGAGCGGAAGCCAAATAAATAATAATTGTACCATTTTTCTCAAAATAAAAAAGCGGGTGGATATTATTATGTTATAATTGCAGAGTCTAAGGCTTTGATGATTCAATTTAGTAAACTCTTAGTTAAAATTTAAAGCTCACCTATGCATAATCTACCCTCTCTTTGGAAGCATAGACTCTTTTAGGCATGACCTTAATTGTAGCTTTTAAATCAATAAATTATCTCAAAAAAATAGTAAATATTCGGATAATAACAAAATTTTTAACAACTAATACTCAAAGTTGTTCCATTCATAAATCATCATCTATCACAATAAAAAATTTAACAAATAATACTCTCCGATTATAAGATCTTTTTAATTAATCAAATTATAACCAAACTTATAATGAAATATTCTTTTTGATCATTTACTCTTATTAATAAAAAGAAAACTTAATACTGACATGATATTAAAATTAATAGAATCGGCTAATTAAAATATAATAAAATTTTAAAAATAAAATAAAAATACTTCTTGATTAAATCTAGCTAACTTCAATTTTTTTAAGATATAATAAAAAAACCTATTATGATAAAGATCAGAGGTTCAAACTTGGGTAATTTCAATTTTTAACTTCCTAGAAATAAGAGTCTATCTAATTATCTTAAAAAGAAAATAAAAAATTAAATAATTATAATTCATTTTTTCATTCAAATAGGATATATCTTTATAGTCAATTAAAGTCTATTTAAGATATTAAATTATTATAATATATCTTATTATTTAATGAGAGTTTATATCTAAAATTAAAATTTATCAGGTATAAGCCGCGCATGGTGTAACATCTTGCCTAGTTACTATAAATATAATAGAAGCAACACAAGTGTCACTTTTGTCCTTCTTTACTTCTTCACAAGCGTCCCTAACAAGTATAAATAGGTATAACATTTTAATAATCATTTTCTTTTTTGTATTTAATGTGCTTATTTGTATGTAATGCTCACGCATTGTGGGGGAATCTTAACTAATTCAAAGTGGAAGACATTAGGAGAAGTGCAAGCAAGGAGTTAGCCGACGATCGTATAGAATGCTCCATTTAGATGATTTTAGGGGAGATTGGCTATTTTCCGGTAGATCAACTGATAGTCGATCGTTGATGGGTAGAGAACAGAAAATCAGCTTATGTGTTCTAGAGGCAGTTCATTGAATGGTAGACAATTAGCAAATCGATTAGTAGCCTAGCAATTGGTTTCTTTACTAAAACTAGCCCTTAGAAAGGATGACGTGGCAAGTTGAAGGTCATAACGTTTTATAGGCCCTCGGGGAGCAAGGTTTGCCCTCTCGTCTCTTCTTGGAGGGCTCGACCGATACATCTTCAAAATACTAATATAAATAATTGTTTTATATATATTACCTATCTATTATATAAATATTTAATTTATATTAACAATCAAACTAATTTTTTTATCCATAAAATCACAAGTTGATGATCCTTCAACCTATATACACTTTCAAATTTCATTTGTTTTCATAATAGTTGTATATATATCTTTGTCTTCTAACTCTTATTTTATTATAACTTGTAAAATTCACTATATTAAATTAAACGAATATAATTAAGGCATAAGAAGTATAAAAAATGAAACATATCTACTCTTATTAGTAAAATGGGAACTCAATATTGGCTTAAGTTTAAAGTAATAGAATCAGCTAATCAAAGTACAAGAAAAATCTAAAAAATGAAATAAAAGACCTTTTACATAGGGTCATGAGTTAGAATCTTTCTAACTTCAATTTCTTAAAAAGAAAATAATAAAAACAGCTTTCACAGTAGAAGGTCATGTGTTTGAACTGGGTAACTTCAACTTCTAACTTCCTACTAATAAAAGCCTATCTAATTATCTTAAAAAATATATAAAAAGATTAAATAGTTATAATTTTCCTTTTCATTCAAATATGATATATCTTTAAAATCAATCACAGTCTATATCTAAGATATTAAATTATTGCTATCTATCTCATTATTTAATGAGAGTTTATATATATAATTAAAATTTATCTGGTACAGGTCGTGCATGGTGCAACATCTTTCCTGGTATATAATAAACAATTTACATAATAATTTACTTTAAAAATATTTATATTAAAACTATTTGTAATAAAATATTTACATAAAAATATTTAAAATAAATTTTAGAGATATAAAATTTTCTCCAAGTAGGCAATTATATAAAATTTTTAATACATTGATTATAAATGATTTAAAAAAATTAAAAAATAGTTTTATTTAAGTATATATAAGTTGCTGCCCCACCTCTCTCTCTCTCTCTCTCTCTCTCTCTACCTCTCCCTCCCTCCCTCCCTCCCCTCCCCCCACCCAGCCCTCCGCTGCCACCACGTTCCCTCTCTCCCCCACACCACTGCCTCTGGCTTCCCTTTCCTTCCTTCCCCTAGCCACCCCATTGCCCCTGCCTTCCCTCTCTTCCCCTATCTTGCTAACACCACCTTCCCTCTGCCACCGCTGCCGCCCCCTCCCCTACTCCTTCTTGTTGAGTTTATCCCACATCGGTCGTAAACAATATTGGTGACTTATATATAGGCTAATGGGAAAGCCTTATTCACTGAGCTAGTTTTTGGATTAAGAGAGGTTTGTGACTAGGGGTGGGTGTGGACGTCCGAATTTGTCCATTTGACCGAAGTCCGAAGCATGTCCGATCGAATTTGACCGACCGAATTCGACCGAATTAAAACAAACCAAACATGGACATTTCTTTGTCCGACTGAACGACCGAACGACCGACTGAGTGTCCGATATTTTATATCAATAATATAATATCGTCAACATTTGTAAGGCTAATATTATAGTTTATGAAAATTTCAAAATATAATATACAGTAAAATTAATTAAGTTTATACATAAAATTGATATTTAATATCTAAAATAACAAAAAATGATATACATAGAAAAAAGATAAAAGTCACTCTTATATTTAGGAATTTAGAACTATTCATTCACATTAATAATCATATCAAACCACTTACAATTTAATTAGCATGCTCTCAATTTTTAAAGTCAAACAAAAAATAATCAATGTATAAAAGCTTTAAAATAATCATTGACATCAAAATATACTCCAATATTACATATACTTCAAATATAAAATATTCTAATAGTTGATTCTCCATCCAATGTAACTCACCTACATGGAAAAAATACAAAAAAGTTAATTACTCGTGTTTTTTGTCTTCTTCATATTGAAATTAGGATATTTCCCTTCAATATTCTTCCATAAATAAGTAGTTCCATCCCTCTGTAAAACCCGCAACCCGATTCAGGGTTTTATAGTTCGAATTGATCGGTTCAACCATGATTTTCGAGTCAAGTAGAAGTATTTTAGGTCGAATAATGCATTAGGATGTGGTAGTTTGGGCGAGTTATTAGTTATAGAGCAAGTCATTGGGATGCTGTGGTGTTTATTTTATTTTATGAGATTTTTCTTGATTTTTCTGGATTTTTCTAGGATTTTATTTTGAGTTAGTTATTATTCTTGACTCGAGCGAGTGTCGAGTCAAGTCTTATTTACGAGTTTGCCACCGATCATCTTTTCCCCCAAACCCTGACACTTCTCTTCACCGCCCCCAAACACTAGCCGCAGTGTCGTCGCCATCACTATCGCTATCGCCGACGCCATCCCGCCACCGATCGACGCCGCCCCGCCCAGTCGTGCCGTCGTTGTGACATCTTGACCACCCCCAGCCACCATCCAGCTGCCGTGACGCCGAAGGGCAGGCAAGCAGCGCCGGAGGCCTGTGGAGGTAGGCACCGATGGAGGGCAGGTAGGCGGCGGAGGCAGGGTGGCTGAGGGCGGGTGGGAAGGGCAGCCGAGGGAGGTGGAGGCAAGCGCGGTGGAGGGGTTACGCTGCACGTAAAGGGCAGCGGAGGCAAGCGGTGGTGGAGGTGGTCCGCAGACGGCGGCAGAGGCTAGTGGACGCAGGCACCGGTAGAGGGTTTCACGGCTCGTAGGGCGGCAAAGGGCAGTTCGCAGGTGCCTGCAGAGGTGGTTCGCAGGCGCCCACGGAGGTGATCCGCAGGCGGTGGTGGTGGGGGGGGGCTATGCTGGCGGTGGCAGCTAAAGGGGTACGCAGACGGCGGCGGCGGAGGAGTTTGCTTCTTTGTGAACAGTACTCACTAGGGTTTCAATTTGATTTCGGACTGTCCGCGGACATTGTTTGGGCCCGACGGACAAGTCAGACAATGACTCGATCAGACAAATTTTGTCTGACAAAATTTCGGACAGACGCGGACAATAACTTGTCAGATGTCCGTCCGACCGATGCCCACTCCTATTTGTGACACCTATTGTATGTCCTTTTTGGGGCCCAAAGGGTCAAATAGTAGTATCAGAGGCAAGTTGATTTAGTGTTCACCTACGCTGATTGTGGTAGTTTCGTTTATAGGTTTCACCTGATGATTTAAGGGGAGTTTCCCATGTGATGATATGTAGATGCCGTCTAATGAAGGGAAGATTGTCACACGATGATTTCGGGATTGCCCAATGTGTGAAGGGGAGTTTTTGGGTTTATCCCACATCAATCGTAGAGAGTGTTGGTGACTTGTATATAGGCTAATAAGAAAGCCTTATTCCGTGAGCTAGCTTGTTGGTGACTTGTACATTGGCTGATGGGAAAACCTTATTCCCTGAGCTAGGTTTTGTTGAGAGGCCTGTGACACCTATTGCAAGTCCTTTTGGGGGCCCAATGGGCCTGACAGTGGTATCAGAGCCAAGTTGGATTTAGTGTTTGCCTACGCCGATTGTGAAAATTTCCTTCATGGGTTCCACCTAATGATTTAAGGTGATTATATGTGAGTTCCGTTTGATGAATGGAGATTGTCGGATGATGATAGTTTTGGGGTCGCCCGATGTGTGAAGGAGTGTTGTTGGGTTTATCTCACATCGGTCGTAGAGGGTGTTGGTAACTTGTATATAGGCTAATGGGAAAGCTTTATTCCCTGAGCTAGTTTTTGGATTAAGAGAGACCTATGACGCCTATTGCAAGTCCCTTTTGGGGGCCCAAAGGGCCTAACACCTCTTGGGTTGCTTGCTGCCGCTACTTTCCCCTCTCCCTCTTTGGTTGACATTGCCGCCTCCTTTCTGCTCCCAAGTCATCCCTCTCTTCCCTTCACGCTCTCCCTTTCCCTCAGAGGTGTTTCGTCTCGGACATGTCCCGATACTGGAACACCAAGCACCAGCGAGATCCCATAAGGAGGTGAACCTTGTTTTGGAGTGTATTTAGAACATTTCTTATGATTTTTAATTTTGGGGTATTGTATTGTGATTAAATTGATTGTAAGCTCCTTGTGTTTACACTTTCTCATCTATGAGAAGTTGTAAAAGATCTTGACAATTGGGTCATTGATCTTGTGAGATTTTACTCAATGTTTTGAACTCGTTTAAAATCTTCCATGGTGCTAGAAGGTGGGAGTATAGAGCACCTAGGCTTTGGTGGGAAGGAAAGGTGCTTGGATTGCTCGCCTTCAAGGTAGGACGGTGGAGTGGCTGCCTGCTAGGTGTGGAGGTGGATCAGTTACTTCCAAGGTGATTGGAAGTGAATTGTTCCTTGGCTCAAAGGAAGAGTTGGTGAAGTTGTAGGCTCTTTGGCTTGTGGAATAGTTTGGAGGAGGCACCATAGCTCTTGGGTAAGCCTGGATAAGGAGTGAGTTTTTGCTTTTTATACACCTCAAGTTTGTTAGAAGTGGGTGCAAGCTTCTTAGCTCTAGAAGAGAGCTTGCAAAAGAATATTGTACATTTCTTGTAAGTGTACACATGTTGGCCATAGTGAAGTAAGGAAGACCTACCCTTCCCTTGGATATGGGAAGGCTAACAAATAGTGTTGCCAACATGCCAATTTGGTTTGGGTTTTTAGGACCTGAAGCCACCTAGATTAAATATCCGATATATAATTTTTTTGTGATCAAATTTTAATCATATAAAAAAATATGCTACCAAACTAGTTGCTTTATTCCAGTACCGAGATCATGTATAAAGCTCTAAGTTCTGGTGATAGAATTGAGTTTGCATAATAATTATGAACGCACACACACACAAACAAAAAGTGGAGTTTTAGCTATTACAAAATGATAACTCTAGTATGGAGCTATTGTTTTGTGTAAGTCTATCTATTTTCAATGCCCTAGCACTTTTAAATAAGAACTTCTTGAATTATGAATAAAATATGAATTGTTAGCATTTTTAAATATAATTTTGATTAATTATCTTATATTTGCAAGGGAAAGGTTTATCCAGACATTTGTGTAGAGTAGGTGGAGATTGAACTATAATCATGCTTCGGTCTCCATGAGGAAACTACTAGGAAGGTGGATAAAGCTCACAACAAGAAGCTAAGCAACCTCTGCGCCTACCCCTTAAACACTAATCATATGCACCGTGCATGGGAGGATAAGGTGATTTTGGTATTATTAAGCTCACGCATGGGCGACAAGTCTACCTTACCATACCACTTCGTGGGTTGCTAAGTGGAATAGTGGTCACCCTTAAAAAGCTACCAAGAAATAGCCTTATACATTTCTACATAACTAAATTGTGGTTAGCGACAGTCCACATGGGCAATAAGGAATTCGAGAGGATAATCCTACCAACTCCACTAATTGCAAGGAATACAAGGAAGCTAAACACCTAGTCCCCAAAGATAGAATCACACCTCATTCGTGAATGATTATGTCAAGTGCACTCCTAATACTTGGCCAATAAAGAAGCTTCCAATAAATTGCTAAGAAGCTGCTAGGAAATTTCTATGTGCCAACTACTTCAGAATGATTATAAATATCCCCACTCGCACAATTAGAGAGAGAGTCAGATTGAATTGATCCAAGCTTTGAGTGGAGAAAGTGAGAATTACAAGAAAAAGGCATTTTGTGAGGAGAGGTTTTTCCTTTCAGATATTGGAATTTGGAATTCTTCATTGCTTTGGAGTAGTGAAGAAAGAGAGGTGTTGAGATCCTAAGAAGAATGAGTTGTTCCATCAAGCTACAATGAGGAGAGCACAATTGGAGAAGAGTTTCACGCCAAGGCTTCATTGATATAGATTTGTGTACTCTCTTTTCTCTTTCTCTTGTTTGTACTCTACTTGATGGCATTCATAAGGTATCTTAAGTTTTTCATGAAATGATTTGTATTGATATTGGATGTTTAGTGTGTATGTGATGTAGTTATGTTATTCTCTATCCCTTTACGATTAATTATGAGTTGATTATTTCATATCGGTTCTTAATACTTCAAAAGCGTAGCTACCTTTGTATGACAAAGAGACTTGATCCAACACTAGACATAGGCAAATTAATGATATCTTTGGATGAAATAGTTTGTGACTTTTTTAGTATACACACATTAAAGTCGTAAATATCCATCAAGGGGAGTCATTCGTAATGCATCATTTTTGTCTTGTTTGCAGAAACATGTGGAATAGCGCAAGGGTGATAGGTTGTAATAGGCAACGACAACCTATTACAATTATCTTTGTTTCCTCTTATATCAATACTAATCACACTATAATTTGATAGAGGTCATAAAGTTACATTACATATTAAGTAAGTGAAATAGAATATCCTAGATCTATCTTTTTATTAAAAGAACTTTCTCAGCTTGCTCCACAAACTATCTTTGAGAGGATGTTAGTTTATCACTATTTCCTATTTTAGGCCCTTGCTTTGATTTTTTATTAAAATAGAATAGATGCATTAGTGTTTTGTTTATCTCTGTTCCATGTTTAATTTAGCTTACTAAATATCTAAAATACTTAATATCAACATTAACATGAAAACATCAAATCTTCGTAGGAACGATCTCTTTTATCATTCTAGTACTTGTCTAATATGTGCACTTATGCGATGTATTAAATACACAACACTAAACGACCTCATAAATTGGATTTACTTAATATGTCATTGGAATTCTGATTGCTTGGTAATTATGGACATAAACATTTAGAAAGAGTAGAGTTTGAGATGTTACTTAACAACTTCATAAATTGGATTTACTTAATTCGTCAAAATTCACTCATTCTAGAAACCAAACACCCTATTAAACAAAATAGCACACCGGAGGTTACTTCTCTTACTCATCCTCGTTAGGCTCTTTCATCGTCAAACAAACCCTACTAAACAAAAATTAACAATCTAAGAAAATACAAAACTTTATATAAACAAAAGAAAACAATAGTTAAAAACTTGGTTGTTTTCCAATAATTGCTCAGTCAAAATCATCAAGTAGACTATTGGATGATGCTTACAACTACTTTGGTTTTGTTTTTATAGACCTTGAACTTCTACGTCAATTCAAGTAACTTGACTACTCTAATATGGTAAATTTACACAAACAAAGATAGGCTCAAAGCCCAAATCACCTTAATTGGGGCTTTGTGTAATAACCAATATTTCATTTTATTTTCAAGGATTTTAAACTACGGATGTATTTGTTTCTTGAGACAAATTAAATAAGTATACTTAGTATTTTTGTCTGGGATAAAATTTTTCTTTGTATGTGAACACATATACAATATGTGATACAAAAATTAAATTCATAAAAATAGTTGATTATATTTGGTATGAGTTGGAAGATCGATCTCTAAAGTGAAAAAAGTAAGAATGGCCAATCGGTTGAGATGAATTTGCCCAGCTAAATAAACGGTCAAGGAAATTGCTTAATTAGACAAGTGGTCGCGGGTTGCGGTCAGAAGTACACCAACTCTTATGGTAAAGTTGCTTTCCATGTTGGGTTATTTGTTTTATTGTTGGTAGGACTCTTCTAATGGTCTATTAGATCGAAATGATTTGATATGTTTTTGGTAAAAATCTAGTCAAATTATGAAAGATTATACCTTCATTGTGATATTTAATGGCAATCTAATATCAAGATCTCCAAATTAAAAATCTTTTTAAAGGAATGTCTTATAGTGTGTTAGGAGGCTATGGTTAAAACTTCATGAATTTTGGGCATCATTTATGCCTTGAACGAATTTTAGAAATTTGTATCACAGCGAGTAAATTGCCCAAGCGTCCTAAATAGAGTGCGTGAGCACCTTGCATGTTGGGAACTTGTGTCTGATGGCCAAATACAGAGTGCCCAAGTGCCCTTATAGAGTGCCTAAGCATCTAGGTCCTCATAAACAGTTTTTGATTTTGATTCTTGACTGTTATTTAGTAATGATTAATAATTTAATTGAGTTTAAAGTACTTAATGATCTAATGATGTGATTATGTATATGGATGAATAAATTATCATGGTCGGATGATAGATGAATGTTCATAACATGTTATGCATACACATATATGTAGACTAGTTTGCGTAGTGATGTATAATACTTGCTTCATTGCTCAGTGTATGAGGAGGCCTGCTATCATAGCTCAAAAAGGCAGCAATTCCGGTCAATTTAGATGTTATTTGGGAAACTTTATGATTCATTTAATGTTTTTGTATGTCAAATTGTTTAATCGAATTGTGATTTAATGCTTTGGCATGTAAAAGAAACTTAATATGATTAAGTGACATAGCTAGTCAAATGGAAACTAAAATATGATGGTTTTTATATATTTTTATACACTATTAAGTTTAAGCAATGACAGGGCCTAGGCTTAACTACAAATAAATTTGGATCGAATAAATTGATGGATCACACTAATAAAACTTTGGGCATTCATCCTAAGCCATGCCGGAGTTATGAGGCTACTGGATACAGAGCGCTCATGATCATAATGTGGGAAGATAGATTGTGGACGATGTGATGATCCTACCGCACATATCCCAAAAGTTTTGATGTTAACTAGAATAATTTCTCACAAGGATGGGTGAATGACACATGAAATATAATTTGATGAGTTAAAGTATTTTAATGCTTGTTTGTGAAAAGACTGAGGGTGTCAAGGAACTCAAATCCAAAAATTAGTTTATATTATGATATCAGTTATTTAACTTAAATGCTTGTAGATATATAAGTGCTATGTCCGAAAATCAGCCTCTAGGTATAAGTGAATAATTGAGATTTTGTGTTGAGGATGTGTAAGAACTCATGTCTACAAATCAGTCCAAGACACATAAATTGCTGGTAAAATAAATGGTTATATATTTTATTGGTGATAACTATTTATTGTTAAGTTATTGTTTTATTATTGATATTTCATGTTAATCGGTTGATGTCGAGATTTATTTGTGATTAACCATATTTTCTTATTATTGTTTACCTACATATGTAAGTAGAGGACTCTGGACCTATTTTAATATTGAGCGAACAATTTATATTGTTCACAGCAATGAAGATTCAAGCTAAGCAACGGGATGGAGAATTAGCACTTTGAGTTATTTTTATTATTTACATTATTAGTGGGACATACTTATATATATATATATATAGAAAGACTACATATAATGAACTTCTTTGTTGATTAGGAACATTGGATTTGGATATGTTGTTTATGATCATGGACTTATTGTTAGTATATATGTGGATATTGACAACGATCAATGCATTTATATTTTATTCTGCTTTGTACTCATGATAAACCTCTATTATATATTTATTATTTAAGTAATGGTTTGCCAAACACCAGGAGGAGATGCAAAATTTGATTGCCTTGGTAAATAAGATATCGCAATGCGTACCCAAGCTGGCATTCAGCAATTGTTGGCTAATCAGGTAGGCAATGCTCAAGCACAATCCCGAGTGGCTCCAAGTGGCCTGAATGTCAACGTTGATGCACATGTGGAGGTACATCAGTATCCAGTGGTGGTAAATACTTCTAACCTAGTTCGTAACCAAAATGCACAAGCTGGAAAATTTACTTTGAAGTTCATTAAAAATTGAGGAAAGGTATTAAGGGGATTACAGACCCAGTGTAAAACCCACGACTCGAGTCAGGGTTTTATATTCAGAACCGGTCAGTTCGACCGTTATTTTTCGAGTCGAGTCAGATTCAGAACACGTGTACTGAGCCGACGCCAGTCGCATGTATGAGCTATGAGGGTCATGCGTACCCAAGTATATGATGATAACGTCATGAACACAGCAGAACAAAATGAGTTATCAGAATATATGAGAGTATGCCAGTTATTTTTTTTATTATTTTTATATATAGTGGACCGTAGAATTAGTTTTAGGCCGTTTACTGCGTTAGGACGCGTTACGAGCAGTTTGGATGGGTTGATAGTTCTAGAGCATATCATTACGATGTTTTAGTGTTTGTTTGATTTTACGGGATTTTTCCCGATTTTTATGAATTTTTTTAGGATTTAATACGACTTAGTTATTATACTTGACTCGAGCCGGAGACGAGTCAAGTCTTATTTACAAGTTTGCCACCCAACCATTTCTTCTCCACCCCCGACACTTTCCCCTTCCAAACCCTAGCCGCCCCCACTGTTTGGTGCCGCCACCGCCGGCGCCATCGTCGCCTTGCCACCGGGCGTCGCCACCTAGCCCCGCCATGGCGTCGCCGTGCCGCCCCGACCAGCCCCGGCCGCTGCCAGGTCGCCAAGACGCCGGAATCGCCGCGCCTAGCGCCGCAGCTACGTTTCGATCGCATCGCCGATTCCGCCGCCGACGACCGTCGCCGCCACGATCAGGTGGTCACCTCGACATCCTCAACCACCCTAGCAACCTTCCCCGACCGGAACGGAGGCCAGCGCCGCCCATGCCTGGCTGGATCTCCACACCACCACGGCCAGCCTCTGTTTTAGCCATTTTCCGGCGAGCCACTGCCTCGGCCGACCATGTCGACGTCATGGATGTGTCGGGCTCGCCGAGCCGGTTCCAATGGTACCCAATATGACCACTTTCCGGCCAGTAGACGCCGCCGGCAGATTGTCGTCGAAAAACCGCCAGAAGTTGCCTGAAACCGCCGAAAAACCAGATTTGTAGGAATTTGGCGGATCTTCCGCGGAGTTTATCCAGTCGAACCTGATCGAACTTCGGACGCCGATGAGCGCCGAATTCGAGCTCCGAGACGCGCGACAGAAACCCTAGCCGTCGCTCGATCGCCGACGACGTGAGGTATAATTACCTCCGATTTGATTATTTAAAATTGATGATATGTTAGCACAGCATGCTAGTATTTGATTAGACTGTTATGAGTAATGCTATAATTATGGGATGAAGGGATGATTGTATGATTTGAGTAATTGCGAATGAAAAGTAAGTGATCTAATGAGGTAGATCGAGTCGGAGCATGATAAGGGATCACAACATAAGTTAGAAAAACATAATAAAATTGGTATGAATAGGATGAGTTAGGATTATTTACATTTATTATTATTTGATTGTTGATTGTGATGGATGATTATTATGTTGTGTGTTGATTATATGACGAGTTTGATGCATCATTTAGTTAGCGGGCGTTAGTATTTAGTTTTGATGTGTAGGTACGGAGTAGGAGCTCGCCGCCTAGGCGCGATGACACGCTTGGAGCTTCTACCAGGTCCGTTTAGGACTCGTCTCTGTTTTACGCTCTTTTCTATTGTATGTTTATTTTATTATTTGCAGGACGGGTTAAGTGGCGTTTTATTGGATCCCACTTAACTCGGGCCATTTAACCGAACAGTTTTCCGGATTAATAACCCCTCGAGGATGAGATCCCTCGAGGATGATTTCAAAAACAAGATCCACCACAAGTTGCCTTCGGGCCTATTATATAAATCCCTACCCAGCCCTATATATATGTAGTTTTCGCGTTTTCAGTGAGACGAGAGATGGAGAAACCGACTGCACGTACCATGAGCGGATGCCGTGACAGTCAAAGCGGGCTCTGGATTAGTGCCAGCGGACTGTTCCATTCCCGAGGGATCCTGACAACTCCGCGTTTGAGTTCCTCACACCCGGAGAACGTGGAGGTTTACGGGTACTGTTTAGTACAGCGCATGTCCGGACTTGTGGTTCAAAGGGTACTAAAGGCGACTGCCTGAGAGTACTCGGCCTTCGTGCTCAAGGCCAGGAGAAATATGGAGGTAAGGAGAGGGCTTAGGATTTGAGACCAGAAAATGAAGTAAGAAAATGTCGAGAGTGGCATCAGCAGCAGCAGATCAGTAGTTCGGGATGCTACCGGGTCTGCAGCCCAGTGGCTCCTCAGTAGTGCCCTTCAGAGTGTTCACGTGGAGTATATGATGTTTTCTTTCATATGAGAGTTTGCTCTCATAGCCAGCTTGTTATAGTTATTTTATTTTTCGGACCAGTAACACTTGTTACTGACGTGCTTTTATACTATATGTAGGTAATAATCACGAGTTGGAGGAGCCAGCTTGGACGGAGGAGCACTGTTGTCGCTTGCACACATGTCAGTCGATAGAGTGGTTAATACTTTATTTATGATGCTATTATATTGTGAATGATGTGAAATGCTAAGACATGATAGGATATGATTAAATGCAATGAGATGATGTTATGACATGATGAAAAGCTAAGACATGATGACAAGAGGTGAGATGTGATCAGAGTGCGCAGCAGAAGTGTGGCCCAAGTTCTATAATGAATATACAGTATATTAGATTATGTGTGATTGAAATTGTTGATATATGTATATATATTGGTATATATTGTTTTGACAGGGTGGACCCTAATTGCACTTTTAGGGGAGACTCTGTCCGTTTTATTTTAGAATTTTTATTGAGTTTGATCGTAATTGTATTGGTGTGTGCTTGAATTGCATGTCATTCATGTAGTACCATGTTAGGGTTTGTGCATTCATCAATGCATTGCGAGGTGTATCTTCATCTTAAGACGCTGAGATTGGATCCGCATGAGTTAGGTTTGGGTTAGCTGACCTAACCGGGGCCTGTAACATGCCGGTTCGGTTCACGAGCGTGAACCGGATTTGGGGTGTTACAGAATTGGTATCAGAGCCACTCTCGGCTGATTAAGATGTAGGATATTTTTATATGTGATGTGTGTGCAAAGACTGCTCCAAGTCCAGCTGGCAGGTATGTTTCTATTTATTTTCTTTACATGCAGATTTGACTTCATAAGTTATTTGGATAACAGTGTATTCAGAACTGGATCAGAAATATGTGGAACTGACCTTAGTTAAGCTGACAGGTCATCTTTATGAATTTTTATCATGATATCAGATTGTTTAGTTAGATGTGAGCAGGGTATGTTGTAGTGCTAGCAAAGGTAGAATAGGTATAAGATCCCATCTTATACCAGTTCTAGATGTCAGCAGGAATCTGACAAGATTGTCATGATGGGCTTCGAGACCCACTAGTTCTGTCCATCGCATAAGTGAATTGGATGATTGACCAAGTGTTTGTGTCTTGCATGTCACCACATTAGTCCTATTTCTATGGGACATGGTGTACATGATGGGAGTGAGTTAAAAAAAGGGGGTAACAGTAAGGAGCTTGGAGTATAGAGATATTGATAAGTTAGTTGGCACATGAGATGGACCACTTCCAGAAGATAGTGATGATTGAGGATGAGTAGCATGGTGGATCGACAATTCGATTAGCACTTCACCACCTCCCCTCTTCTACTAGTTTATGACCTACTGATAGTAATTTTGGCTTCACTTTACCAGACAGAGGTCTCGATATGATGAGGAAAAGATCAGGATTACTATTGCCTACGAGATCGGATATTTGACAGAATTCCACTAGAGATAAGGTACCAGACCAATGATTGCCAATTGAGTGCCAACCAACACTGATGAAAGTAGCCATTTCAGATTTCAGAAGATTAGAGTGGGTTCAGCATTCAGCATAGGTTTACCATCATATGTGTCAGTACCATGGTGCAAACCCCTCCGGATCAGACACGCATGAATGGACAACCTAAGCTGAGTTGTTAACAACCAAGATTTTTCAGAGACAGTAGAGTGGATTTATGATGTATACGATCAAGATCAAATTTTTAGTATCTAGATAGGATTGTGGCCAACAGAGTTGCACAACCGCTGACCGAGTGTACAACCGCCGACCGAGTGCACAACCGCCGATCGAGTTGCACAACCGCCGACCGAGTTGCACCACCGCCGTCCGAGATGCACTACCACCAACCGAAGATGCACTACTACCGTCCGTGTATTGTTCATCCGCCGTCCAATTAGATTAGTTAGATCTTTGTACGACCAGAATTTGAGGAACAAGATATAGCTACAATGGAAATTAGTAGAACAGAAAAGAGTTAGGAAAAGTGAAGTTATTTGGATGAGATAGCATAGGATTTGACTATACAGCTCTCTTGCAATTATTGTTTTGACCTGACGCCCTTGGGTCAGATGTATATTGCAAGATAACCCCATCAGGCAATTTTAGTGATAGTCTCATAGGGACGCGCATGGACAGAATCAGGGGACATGACAGTATGACCTCCAGATGGGACGGTCACAATGATCAGATTATGCAAATTGCATGATAATACATGCATGGGCCACAACCAGCATACATAGATCAGATGGTTAGTAGACGGTCACACTCCATTGAACCCATTTAGCGATTGGCTAGTAGACGATAGGAGTTTGACTTGTATTAGAGTGTTGGGCATAGATAGAGGGTTAGTGAGGAAGTGTCCTTTAGAAGGATAGTGATTCCCTTGTGTTTCGCCAACACAATTAGGTTCTCACCTTGAGACTTAGGATTGAGCCTTGCCCTGAGGATAGAGGTACCTTTATGGGTTTACAGTGTAGGTCGATGTTTGCAAACCGATCTTCCGATGAGGATTTCATCGCAGCTTGAGAGCGATGCAGATAGGGACTTCAAATAGAGCAGACCATGCTGACCAAACGGAGTGATACCAGTGTATGCTCATCTTTGATTGATAGCCTTGCTTGAGAGTTTACCACCACAGTAGTAGTCATGTGAGTCAAGATTAGTACTACAAATTGGCACGGGACGGCAAGTCACACACCACTGAAGAGCGGACAAGACACATGTCAAGCGTCACTATGAGTCCCCGTAGACTTGAGGGGTGACAGTGGTTCTTTGGGTCGTTTGAACCCCGCCCGTTTAGAAGTGCGTGACTAGTACAATATCGAGAAACATGTGCCTACTGTTAGCTGATTGAATTAGAGCCACTTAGGAGCCGTTTCTGAAATTCGTCATTGATTGACTGTTCCACAGCCTGATCACCGTGGCATAGTGAATCATGGTAATCTTAGAGACAAGTCCATAGACTTACCAATATTTTGGCCACCCAGTACGCTACATAGGGATTCCATCTCCCTTGCCACTAGCATGACACCTTGACCTTACTATAGACCAGAGTGTCATACCTATGTAGCAGGTTTTTTTTCTTAACCTAGTAGATTCCCTCATTTACCTGGTGTCAAATCCCTCATGTAAGGATGAGATATCACCTAGTGAGAGTGCTTGAGCAGTGTGGCTAGATTTCCATGAGATTCTGCCTCTTTTCCTATAACCCAGAGATGTTAGACAGAGTGGAGTTTTCACTTGAGAATTTCCACTCACCCCTCTGATATATCAGTTTTACTATCAGTATCCAGATGATTGAGATGAGTATACATTGACCAGAGCACATGCGACATGCCAGATGCAAACACTACAACCCCATGCAGAGTATGTTATCATACTCCTTGAGACACATTGTATATGTACAGGTGTTCTCGCCTCCTTTCAGCAGTAGTTAGTGGTTGTATAGATAGTCACCTGAGCTGTAGTATGCAGTAGAGTCATAGTAACTATCCATGTTCTCTTATAGAACAGAGTGAGATACTTGACTCAAGACCGAGTCAACTAGGACCTAGTGAGCGGTCCAGTTCCTTATATAGGGACACTTGAGAGTTGGATCTAGATTGGTGACAATGAGCCTTACAGCTCATTAGTTTATACACTCGACCTAGCAGGAGATTCATAGCATACTTTAAGTTGGTTGTAGGAGTTAAGAATAGAGTTTCTTGAGAGTACATGTAGGTGACTTTTCACAGATGAGGATTAGAGGGACATGGGTAGATGCTAGCAGGTAGGTCTTACCCTCGATGTAGTTTCCCAGACATATCTCAAATTAGAACCTTGCGATACTCTAGAGTATCTGCTTGACCAACCCGGTAGGCCCTTAGGGGTGACCTAGGTTTTCCCGCTGAGTTAGCGTTAGTATTTAGTTTTGATGTGTAGGTACAAAGTAGGAGCTTGCCGCCTAGGCGCGATGACACGCTTGGAGCTTCTACCAGGTCTGTTTAGGACTCGTCTCTATTTTACGCTCTTTTCTATTGTATGTTTATTTTATTATTTGTAGGACGGGTTAAGTGATATTTTATTGGATCCCACTTAACTCGGGCCATTTAACCGAATAGTTTTCCAGATTAATAACCCCTCAAGGATGAGATCCCTCGAGGATGATTTCGAAAACAAGATCCACCACAAGTTGCCTTCGGGCATATTATATAAATCCCTACCCAGCCCTATATATATGTAGTTTTCACGTTTTTAATGAGACGAGAGATGGAGAAACCGACTGCACGTACCATGAGCGGATGTCGTGACAGTCAAAGCGGGCTCTAGATTAGTGCCAGCGACTGTTCCATTTCCGAGGGATCCTGACAACTCCGCGTTTGAGTTCCTCACACCCGGAGAACGTGGAGGTTTACGGGTACTGTTTAGTACAGCGCATGTCCGGACTTGTGGTTCAAAGGGTACTAAAGGCGACTGGCTGAGAGTACTCGGCCTTCGTGCTCAAGGCCAGGAGAAATATGGAGGTAAGGAGACGGCTTAGGATTTGAGACCAGAAAATGAAGTAAGAAAATGTCGAGAGCGGCATCAGCAGCAGCAGATCAGTAAGTTCGGGATGCTACCGGGTCTTCAGCCCAGTGGCTCCTCAGTAGTGCCCTTCAGAGTGTTCACGTGGAGTATATGATGTTTTCTTTCATATGAGAGTTTGCTCTCATAGCCAGCTTGTTATAGTTATTTTATTTTTCGGACCAGTAACACTTGTTACTGACGTGCTTTATACTATATGTAGGTAATAATCACAAGTTGGAGGAGCCAGCTTGGACGGAGGAGCACTGTTGTCGCTTGCACACATGTCAGTCGATAGAGTGGTTAATACTTTATTTATGATGCTATTATATTGTGAATGATGTGAAATGCTAAGACATTATAGGATATGATTAAATGCAATGAGATGATGTTATGACATGATGACAAGAGGTGAGATGTGATCAGAGTGCGCAGCAAAGGTGTGGCCCAAGTTCTATAATGAATATACAGTATATTAGATTATGTGTGATTGAAATCATTGATATATGTATATATATTGGTATATATTGCTTTGACAAGGTGGATCCTAATTGCACTTTTAGGGGAGACTCTATCCGTTTTATTTTAGAATTTTTATTGAGTTTAATCATAATTGTATTGGTGTGTGCTTGAATTGCATGTCATTCATGTAGTACCATGTTAGGGTTTGTGCATTCATCAATGCATTGCGAGGTGTATCTTCATCTTAAGACGCAGAGATTGGATCCGCATGAGTTAGGTTTGGGTTAGCTGGACGAACTAGGGCCTGTAAAATGGGCCGGTTTGGTTCACGAGCGTGAACCGGATTTGGGGCGTTACACCCACTAAAGGCTGAAGCATGGATGTTGAATATGCTAATTCCTTTAGGGTTGTGGAAGTTCTTGAGGCACATTGGGTAAGACTTGCCTCCTGTATGTTTGAGGATTCTGTTGCATTTTGGTGGGATTCGGCATTGAGGGCTAGCTTCATAAGTAGAGAGTTCAATACAATCACATGGGCAGAGTTCATAGAAGTTTTTAATGTGAGGTATTTTCTAGTACAACTAAGGGAGTAAAAGTCTAGAGATTTCTCTAACTTGAAGTAGAATGATATGTCTATTTGAGACTATGAACAAAAATTCATACAGTAAGAGAGGTTTGTAGAGATTCTGTGTGCCACTTAAAAAGCTCGTGCAAATAAATTTCTCTAGGGTTTTAGGTTCACTCTCATGGATAGAGTGGTTAATCAAAGGCCACAAACTTTAGATGCAGTTAAGAAAATTCTGTCTTTCTAAAGAGGTATTGTAACACCTCGATTTTGGTTCACTTAGGAACCGAATTAGAAATGTTGCGATCGAGTCGAGTCACGTTTAAAGTTGTTGGTCGGTATGACTCAATCGATAAAATCGATCGAAATAACCCACTTGGTGTCATGAGAATGAAAGACATTATTAAATACCCGTCATAACACATCAAATGTAAATAAAAGTAAGAAAGTAAATAACTGTACTGAGCCTAAGTGTGTGTAGCATTTATCTGTCCTCCCACCAATTTCGACTCAATATTTACATGACCTACATATATTATATGAAAACTGTCAGTAACGAATGTTACTGGTTCGAAAGATAACTAATACAATCTGGCAAATGGGTATTCCATTACCCACAAAAACTTATGAAACTTTAAGATTGCCTCACACTGGGTGGTAAGCAAGCATACTTAAGCAATTATCGGCTCGAATGCATGACTCATAATCATATTCATACATACATACAATGCTTACACCCTCACACCTTCCATATCACCCGCCACAATACTTGAGTGGCAAAAGGAACAGTCAAGTTAGTTCCACAATTTCCGAAAATGTGCTACATTACACAGTACCATCATACACCGCATTACCCCATGGTTTAAAGGAGTACTAGTGCGATTCATACATATTTTCATACCGCTCACTCTCTTATTCATGAAATTTGTAAAAATGCGCGTACTAATATAATAGGCTTAGGAAAGGGTTTGTATCATATATTTCTTTAGTTTCAGTTTGAAAACCAACAAGGGATTTCATCCTTGTAGTTTTATTAAATATGGGTAGAAAACACAGCTAAATGGCCCGACATCGGAGGGATGCAATAACATGCTGCCGATGTCGTCCTACGTATAAAACATGATTAAACTCGACCCGCAAGGAGTCAAGCAGAGAGGGAGAGTCCTACGGGCCTGTGCTCCATGCTCCATGCGTATCTACACATCTACGATGAGCTTGGACTCCGAAACCAAAAACGGTGCAAGAACGGACAAAAATGATCCAAAAATGAGCTGAACTAAACCGAACTAAGTTGAACCAAACCAAATCGAACTAAACCAACTCGGTCTTGGTTAACTGCTGGGCTGGTGGACACGGACATGGGCTCGGACTGGCAAACTCGTGCACGATCACGAGGACACAAACACGGGTAGGCAGATGCAGTCACGGGCAGGTAGACAGCGAGCCAGGCAAAAGGGCTGGACAAAGGGCAGCGGTGCCCGTCGCCGGGGAATGCTGACAGCAATGTGGTGGAGGCTGCCGTTGGTCGTGATCGAAAGAGGGGAGGACAGGGAACGTGATGGTGTTGACAGTCAGAGGAGTCCGGCCACTAGCTGGCCGGAAAATGGCCGAAAAGAGGGCAGATCGCCGTTGGGTGCAGCTACGTCGCCGGCGGCGATAGTGGCCGTGGCGATCATCGTGGGTTGTCTCAAAATGTAGATCTAGGCAAGATGAAGTTGTGGGTGTCTCAAAATGTACATCCCAATCGACGACTAAACGCTGTAATGACGTAGATCTAGGCCTAAAATACTGGCTAAATTATAAAAATCACACGTATACCTCGTATATATAATGTTAACTGACGCTCTACTGTATCATATCTGGAAATATCACATGCATATCGAGCATACTCAGCCTCCATAACATACTCATATGTCCATCTAGGCCTCATACTCATGGTTTGAAAATTGGTCTAGCTCGAGCTCGTTTGAACTGACTCAATACTAACCTGAACATGGAAAAACTCAAATTGGGTAAAACCCTAACTAAAAAATGGAGTTTTAAAACCTCTCCTCCTTATAAAAATTTTGTCCTCAAAATTTCTCACATCAACTACGATGAGAGGGCTCAACTAAAGATGTCATCGCCTTGGCAAACTGGTAGCTCTCTTTCAAAAGCTAGTTGCACATGGCCCAAACTGACCAACAGGATGTTGGAACCCTGAACACTGATGAAGCTTGTTAGCTCCTTAATAATCTGGCTGAATCAACTACACGTGATCGAATCATCTGGTGAGACATGCTATACGTACTGGAATCATCTATCTGTACCGACCATTACATATTCGAATGTCTTGCTAGACTGACCATCCATGCTTGAATCCTCTCCCTAGACTGACCATGCATGCTTGAGTCATCTTGCTAGACTAACTCTGTAAAACCCCGATTTTTCTCTTTCTAACTCTATTATATTTTCAAGGATGAAAATTCCTAAGCTGGGGAGATTGTAAAACCCTGAAAAAAATTATTAAGTTATTTTATTTAGGGTTCTGTAAATCTTAGAACGAACCATAAATGATATTTAATTAAATTAATTCTTAAGAATTAATATCATAAATTATCAATTATAACCTTTAGAGTATTGGTACAATGATATTTATGGATAATTACTTTAACTTAATAGTCAGTTCTTTTGACTTTTCGTTATCACATAAATGGCCAGTATAGTTATGTGTGATTACATTCTTTTGTATAAAATTTAATGTAGTGACTTCTTGAATTCTACACATATTATTCTATATAAAGGAGAATTCTGTTGATGTTAAATGAAACATCCTCTAGATAGTTTGTGAACACATTTGACTCACAAAGGGAAGACTTTAGAGAAGTTTCATCCATATTAGGATTGTGTGTCATAGTCGCAGGTTCTTCATCAAAATTTCAGGTCCGTATAATTACTCAAAATGTTATGTATTCTTATGTGGAGTCCCGACACGGGCAGCACTATTAAAAAATTATGTGGGAGTTCCAACACGGGGCAGCACCCTTAAAAATTACTATGTGGGAGTCCCGACATAGGGCAACACCCTCAAATACCTGCCCCCATTCTAAAAGGGGTGACAGTGTAAAGATTGTGAAATATATATATATATATATATATATATATATATATATTCGACTTGGTCTGGAAAGGATCGAAAGTGGATTACTATTATTATTATATTATTATTCTTATATTTTATTCTCTACCCGGTTAAATGAAACACGGGTGTTGGGGTGTTTTGCCATACCCTAGCCTCCTGTTTCTCATCTTCTTCTCCTCTTCCTTACTGGAGCCGGCTTTCTCCTTGCTTGGGTATCCTCCCTATCTCCCTATTCCTAGTTTTGATGCATGCATATTTTGAAATGAATAGATAAATAATAGTTGATAAAAACTATTGCAATTTCTAATCCTTTCGGTTTTGTGTTTGGGTTGTTTTCACCACTGTTGGAGGATCGTCGTTGGTTGTAGCGACGATGCAGATTATTGTTAATCGTTACCTAAATTTTAATGATAATAAGTTTGATAATCATGGGAATTAAAGTTTTAAATCAACAAGAAGAACTAAATTAAATTGTATACTACTGGAAATCCTTGCATGGCCGAAGAGTTCTAAGTTTGGCAAGATGTGCGATCATAGGCAAGAATTGCAAGGCAGCCGCTCACACCCCCGACGGTCTCTCTGGCTGCTGGTCAAAGGGTGGCATCGCCTTGTCCCTTGTTTCCGATGGGTGGTAGAATTTCTCCTGTTAGTGGGCAGAGTTTCAAGAGTTTCAGGGTGGTGGCGTTCCTCTGCAACAGACGCTGTAATGGGGTGGAAGGACGCCGGTTGTTCTTCATTGACAAGCTCTATCAATTACAGTAGTTCCTACCACCGGCACAGTCCACTGCTGATGACCTCGATCACCGGATTTCATGGTGATGAACGTTTAGACATGGGAGAACTACCCTTTTTCCCTGCGTCGTGCAGTGGTGGCCGATCCTTCCTGTTCTGACATTGGCCTGAGGTAGTTGAACCTCTGAATTGGAGCAAGGTGTGAGAAAGTAGTTATCTTGAGGCTAGGTGAAGGAGGGATGGGTCTGGTTTTGTGCCAAGAGCAAGGTGGGCGAAGAGAAGGCTCGTTGGGGAAGAAGAAGATGGCAAACTTGTAAATGTAACTTGACTCGACATGGCTCGAGTTAAAAAATAAAGTGATATTATATTTAATATTAGGTAAATAAAGTGATTATTTTAATAACGAGTCGGAAAGGTAGAAAATGGGTTATTAAACTATAATCGTGTAAAAATCACAAGCGTTGAACCTAAAGGGCATAATGAAAATAAATAAAGTTTGAACCTTTATTGAGTTGAATAATTTAAAATAATTGTATTAGTAGTATCCTTAAATTAGGATAATACAAATCATTTTAAATAATTTAATTGAACGACTTAATTAATTAAATTACTATTAATAATGAAAATGATTAATGATTAAAATTGTAAACTAAATCGTCAAGATCGTGGTTAAGTAATTATCATCTTAAAGGAAAATAAACTAATAATAGTAATTAAATACTTGGTTATAAGTTGATAATTTTTTTATCATTAATGAAGTGTGAATTATGATTTAAATAATTAATTTAAAATGTAAAGTATGACTTAAATGATTATGTCACATGAATAATTAATTATCTCACTAGACTTGTTATAAATGTTGAGAATTTAATATTTAATATTGTTGAATGTTGTATGCTTTATGTTGTCGAACTTTAAAAATGATATATATTAGTCATTTAGTTGCATGCATTTCTACTTGAATAAAATTATACTTATGTATAATTTTTATGTTCTCGTTCAGATTAGGATCGTTGGTCACGGTTGCAGGTTCACTTACGAACTATCTAGGTCCGTATAATTATTTGAAATATTGTATTTTACCTTTTTGGCAGCCATGGTCGGCCTGAGCCTAGATTCGACCACCATGCACCGAGTGCAATCAGTTGACTCAGTCCAACACGGGCCCGTACCCTTTAAAAATTACTATGTGGGAGTCTTGGTCGACTTGAGTTTATATCCGACCACCATGCGCAGAGCGCAGCCGGGGTCAACTCAATTCGACACAGGGCAACACCCCTGAAAGATTGAATACCTGCCCCCATGCCGAAAGGGGTGACAGGGTGTAGTGGAGCAAGATGGCTCATTATGCACTTGTGATACCGAGAGGGTGAGTAAATGGCAAATATCGGTAACTACAGGCCGTGGGCCACATAGCGTGTGTACGCATGCATGGGATTGGAGTTGGATGGGGTGGCCACCCTTCCCAGCATAATTGGAGCTCAGCATAGGCTCATAACTACTAAAAGTCTCGAGAAATAAAAATAGGCATTATATTGACTTGTTTCATTTAATTATGCGGCTTAATGGTTTTATCACTAACGCGGAATTGCCTCCGCAGGTAAGCAGCTTTGGACTGAGGAATAAAAGTGTGGTTGGTGGTTCTTTTACCCACCTAGGTTTGGTTAATTGATAATAAATTGGACTTCCTTTTATTCTCTTGTGTTATAAATGTGGCTATGGGAAACGGTCAGAGACTGTGGGACTTTGTACTCACCTAGTTAATTTATTTTACGTA
The DNA here is from genome assembly GCA_033002965.1 of Piper betle. NCBI lineage: Eukaryota > Viridiplantae > Streptophyta > Magnoliopsida > Piperales > Piperaceae > Piper > Piper betle. Next base: position 15,066 of record JAURVB010006729.1, on the reverse strand, counting down.
TTGTCACATGCTATCCGAACATGATTTATTTGTATTACTTATAAATTTCTAGACTTATTTGTCGTATTACAATTCATGTTCTTGAATGTTAATGTTACATCTTAAGTAACCCCCGGCCAGTTAGGGCTAACCGGCAGGTTGTTACAGATAGGGCGCAGTGGCACAAGGTGGCTCATTATGCACTTGTATACCGAGAGGGTGAGTCAATGGCAAATATCTCTAATTACAGGCCGAGGGCCACGTAGTGTGTGTGTCCATACATGAGATTGTAGCTGGATGGGCGACCACCCTCCCAACATATTAAGAGCTCAGCATAGGCTCATAATCACTAAAAGACGTAATTAATGATATTGTGGAATATATTAATTTTTTCTTGTAATTATATGACTTAGTGTTTTTATCACTAACGCGGAATTGCCTCCGTAGGCATGAGCATGGAAGGATGGGTAGAGTCGGGACAGCTGGAGGACTCTGTTATTGGACTATTCTTTAGTTTAGATTGTTTGCATGGTAGTGGGATTTTGGTTTGGTTCATGGGGCTTAGATTATTCAAAGCATTTATTATATTATATTTTATGTCATGGCTTTTAAAATCTTGACAATTAATAGAAAAATTAATTTATGAGACACTTAATTTCATATAGTAACACTTGGCTCGTGGCTCGGAATGGGCAGATTGTTACAAACTCCTAGGGTCACTGCAAACTATGGAGACTGAAATGCAATGACCTCAAGGGGAAAAACCTAGGTTCACCCCTAAGGGTCTACTGGGTGGTCAAGCATGTACTCTAAAATACTGTCGGGTACTAGTCTGAGCTACATTAGGAAAAACTATCTCGATGCGAGGTATGCGGCCTAACATCTACCCATGTTTCCCTGATCCTCATCAATGTGACAGGTCAACTACGTGTACCGTCAGGGCACTCTACTCTAGGTCCTATGGCTATACTCGGGTGTCCTGCTAATCCTGCTTGTATATAGTGGACTCTAGTACCAAATAAAGGATATGCTAAGGAGCTATATTGCTCACTGTCGCCAGTCTAGGTCTAACACTCAGGCGTCCCTATATGGGAAACTGAACTGCTCACTAGGTCTTAGCTAACTCAGTCCCAATCTAGTATCTCACTCTGTTCCATAATGGAACAAGGATAGCTACTATGACTCTACTACATACTATGGCTTTGGTAGCTATCTATACAATGACTAACTGCTACTGAAGGGGGCTCTCTGTAATGGAATGATGGTGAGAAGACCTGTACATGTACAACGTGTCTCAAAGAGTATGAAAACATACTCTGCATGCAATTGTGGAGTCTGCATCTAGTGTTTAGCACATGCACTAGTCAATGTTTACTCATATGAACCATCTGGAAAATATATAGTAGGACCGATATATCTAGAATGGTAAGTGTAAAATACTTGTGTGAAGGTTCAGCACTGTCTGACATCTCTGGTCACATAGAAAGAGACTGGATCTCTCACGAAAAACTGGTCACATTATTCTAGGACTCCAACTAGTATGCGTCACATCCTCACATGGTCAGATATCAGGTCTACTGGAAGAGTACACTAATATGAGAAAATCTTACTAGGTATGTATATCATTCTATCTGTGGTGGTGTGAGTATCTCAGTATGAGTCCCAAGGGTAATGGAAAAACTTTGTATAGGATATTGGGCGGCTCAAAAAATATGGGTAGATCCATGGACTTGTCTCCAAGATCATCATGATTGGACTCTGCCATAGGTGGCCAGCATATGGAATCAGCCAGTCAACACGAGTCTAAGAGATGGCTCCTAAGTGGCTCTAGTTTAATCAACTAACAGTAGACATGTGTTTCTCAATACCGTACTAGTCACGAACGTCTAAATGGATGAGGTTCAAACGACCCAAAAAACCATTATCTTTCCTCGAGTCTACGGGGACTCATAATGAGGTTTGAGACATGTCTCATCCACTCTTTAGTAGTGTATGACCTGCCGTCCCGTATCGATTTGTAGCACTAATCTTGACTCACATGACTACTACCACTGTGGTAGACTCTCAAGCAAAGCTATAAGTCAAGATGAGCATACACTGATGTCCCTCTATTTGGTCAACATAGATTTGGTCTGACAGAAGTCTTTGTCTACGTCGCTCCCAAGGTTGGGTGTAGTTGCCTCCTCTTGACTGGTCTGTCATCGGCTACCTGCAATGTCACCAGTGCTCCAAATACTCCTGGTCACTATCCAACTCAACCTCTGTTAACTTAACATGTGGACACTATTAGTCATACAAATCTCTAACACATAAAAAGACAAGGCATGTCTCTAAGCTTATCATGACATCCTGTGAGATCCATGCTGGCATCTACTGAAATCATAATCTCATACCCATCTCATAAACATTGAAACATGCATTGCTCAAATTTAGCTCATCAAAAAAATCTGAAACACTGAGAAAATACAAAAAGAAATACCTGTCGGCTTGGCTAAGGAAAGCTTCACACACTTGGCTCAAAATAAAAATCTTCCATCCCAATTGACCAAGACATGGCTCTGATACCAATTTGTAACACCCCAATTTTGGTTCACTTAAGAACCGAATTAGAAATGTTATGATCGAGTCGAGGCACGTTTAAAGTTGTCGGTCGGTATGACTCGATCGATAAAATCGATCGAAATAATTCACTTGGTGTCACAAGAATGAAAGACATTATTAAATACCCGTCAAAACACATCAAACGTAAATAAAAGTAAGAAGGTAAATAACGTATGCTGAGCTTAAGTGTGTGCAGCATTTATCTATCCTCCTACCAAAGTCGACTCAGGATTTACATGACCTACATATACTGGTTCAAAAAATAACTAATACAATCTAGCAAATAGGTATTCCATTACCCACGAAAACTTATGAAACTTCAACATGGCCTCACACTGGGCGGTAAGCAAACATACTTAAGAAATGCCGACTCGCATACATGGCTCATAATCATATTCATACATACAATGCTTATGCCCTCACATCTTCCATATCACCCGCCACGGTACTTGAGTGGCAAAAGGAATAGTTAAGTCAGAGCCACAAATTCTAGAAATGTGCTGCATTACAGTAGTACTATCATACACCGCACTACCTCAGGGTTTGATGGAGTACTAGTGCGATTCATACACATCTCCATACTGCTCACTCTCTTATTCGTGAAATCTGTAAAAATACGTGTACTCATATAATAGGCTTAGGAAAGGGGCTTGTATTATATATTTCTGGAGCTTCAATTCGAAAACCAATAAGGGATCTCATCCTTGTAATTTTATAAAACATGGGTAGAAAATACTGCTAAATGGCCCGACATCGGAGGGATGTAATAAAATGCTACCGATGTCGTCCTACGTATAAAACATGATTAAACTCGACACGCAAGGAGTCAAGTAGAGAGGGTAGAGTCCTATGGACCTATGGTCCAAGCTCCAAGCAGTATCTGCACATCTACAGCGAGCTCAGACTCCAAAACCGAAAATGGTGCAAGAACAGACAAAAATGGCCCAAAAATGAGTTGAACCGGACCAAACCGAGTTGAACTAGACCAAACCGAACTAAACCAACTCGGTCTGGGTTAATTGCTGGGCTGGGTCAGATGGACTGGTGGACATGGACACTGGATCGGACTGGGGTACTCGGGCACGATCACGCTGGACACAAACACGGGTAGGCAGATGCAGTCGCGGGCGGGAGGACCACGATCCGGGCAAATGGGCCTGACAGAGGGCAGCGGTGCCCGTTGCCGGAGAACGTTGATGGCGGCATGGCGGAGGCTGCCGTCGGCCGCGATTGAAAGAGGGGAGGACGGGGAACGTGATGGTGGTGATGGTCGGAGGAGTCCGGCCACTAGCTGGCCGGAAAGAAGGCGGATTGCCGTCGGGTGCGGCGTTGTCACCGGCGGCGATCACGGCCATGGCAGTCGTCGTGGGTTGTCTCAAAATGTAGATCTAGGAATGATGAGTTATGGGTCTAGTCCGACATGGCCAGAGGTGGCTTGTCGGCACTAGAAAATGGCTCAAACAGTGGCGGCGGTGGTGGAAGTGGGTCATAAAAACTCTATCGCCGACGGCAACTGCGGCGGCACTGGTGGTTGTGAGAGGTACGACTGGAAAGCCGGCCGCGAAGCAGTCATGGGAGTACCGGTCTGAGTGGCTAGGGGCTAGGCGGAGACTTGATGGCGGCGATCCAAAGTGGTGGTGGTGCTTTGAGTGAATAACTCCGAAAGTGGGAGTAAAACAACTGGGAATCGATGCGTGAATTTAACGCTGAGTGGAAGGCTCAGATCATCCCACGTGGCACGATCTAGACATCCAACAACTCATAGCCTAGTGGGGCCCACCTATGGTTATGTGCAATATACATATGGCACGAGACCGTCCAAAGTCAAAACTCACTCGAGTCCCAAAAGTGACTCTATAAGCGGGAATCGAGGCAAAAAGGCTAAATGAGCCTGGAACCCTGAACTCGATCAAGCTGGGCCCACAGGGGCAATATCCAGTGATCCAAAATTCCTATGCTGCATGCAAATGAAAATACCAAGAAAATCCCAAATGAATACTAAACGCTGTAATGGCATAGATCTAGGCCTAAAATCCTGGCTAACTTATAAAAATCACACGTATACCTTGTATATACAATATTAACTCATGCTCTACTGTATCATATCTGAAAATATCACATGCATATCGGGCATACTCAGCCTCCATAACATACTCATATAGCCATCTAAGCCTCATACTCATGGTCTTAAAATTAGTATGGCTCGAGCTCGTTCGAACTGACTCGATACTAACCCGAACATGTTGAGTAAAACTCTAAATTGATAATGGGGTTTTACAGGTATTGGATGAGTAATATGGACCACTATAGAAGGAAAAAAAAACAAGAATGGTGGTAGCAACCAAGGGAGACACAAATCAGTCCCAAGAAGTACAGATAGGTGGTCAGAATAATTTTGGGAAGAGGAAGAATGATGATGACCAACATGTTGAGTAAGATAAACCGATTTGCCCTACTTGCAACAAGAAGAATGTCGGTGAGTGCTGGAAGAACAACCAAGGTGCTTTGCTTGTGGAGAGCAGGGCCACATTAGAAAGAATTGCCCAAAAGCTAAGAAAGAAAAGGGAGTACCAGCCAACTTGAATGCGGTGAATGCGGGAGATGCAGATCGTAACAACCTTGTTTAGATTATCATTTCTATCCATGAAATTTCAGCTTTACTACCTTTTTATTCTGGTTGCACACATTCATTCATGTTATATAGAATGATGAGAAAATTGAATGTAAAATCTACAGTACTTAGTCCCCAATTGATTGTGAGTACACCAACTGGGGAAAAGACACGAGTTGACAAACATGTAGGACTATCCTATTACATATACAAGGGAAATCAATAGTGTGGAATTTTGTTATGTATCACTTAGTAGGAATTGATGTAATTTGAGGGATGGATTGATTATCACAAAATCATGCCATCATAAATTGTGAAAAGAGGGAATTGTACTTGTCTTTAGAAAGTACAGAAGAGGGAAAACAATTACTCTTTCATGGGGAAGAAACTGAAAATCATCCATGTATTATCTCATATGTAAAAGCAACTAAGTATCTTCAACAAGGATATTGAGGATTCTTAGTAAGTGTGGTAGAAGTTTAAGGAGATCAGCAAGTAGTGGATCAATCTAGTGTGAGGATGGTGAAAGACTATATTAAGGTATTTTCAAAGGAATCGCCAAGATTACTACCAGAAAGAGAGTTGAAGTTTTCCATAGATTTATTACCGTGTACCACTTAATATCCAAAGCACCTCATAGAACGGCTCCAGTTGAATTGCAAGAATTGAAAGTGCAATTGAAGGAGATGCTTGACAAGGGTTTATAAGAGCTAGTGTTTCGCCATGGGCAGCACCGGTTTTATTTGTGAAGAAGAAAGATGTTTCATTAAGGCTACGTATTGATTATCGACTATTGAATCAAGTAATATCCAAAAACAAGTATCCATTGCCTAAAGTAGATAACTTTTTTAATCAATTGAAGACACTCAGAGCATTTTCTAAGATTGATTTGAGATCAGGGTATCATCAACTAAGAATCAAAGTGGAGGATGTGTCGAAATGTACTTTTAGAACTCGATATGGTCACTATGAGTTTTTAGTTGGCTTTTGGCTTGACCAATATTTCATATGCTTTTATGAATTTGAAGAATCAAGTTTTTTATACGTAGTTAGATGAGTTTGTAATTATCTTTGTAGACGACATTTTAATCTATTCATATATTGAGGTAGTTTCGAAAGAATCGCCAAGAGTAATGCCGGAAAGAGAGTTGAAGTTTTACATAGATTTATTACCACGTACAGCTTAATATCCCAAGCACCTTATAGAATGACTCCGGATGAATTGCAAGAATTGAAAGTGAAATTGAAGGAGATGCTTGAAAAGGGGTTTATAAGATCGAGTATTTTGCCATGGGCAGCACTGGTTTTATTTGCCAAGAAGAAAGATGGTTCATTAACGCTACGTATTGATTATCAGCTATTGAGTCAAGTAATATTCAAAAACAAGTATCCATTGCCTAAAATAGATAACTTTTTTAATCAATTCAAGAGAGTTAGAGCATTTTCATAGATTGATTTGAGATCAGGGTATCATCAATTGAGAATCAAAGAGGAGAATGTATCGAAAAGTACTATTAGAACTTGATATACTCACTATGAGTTTTTACTTGTCTTTTGGATGGACCAATATTTCATCTGCTTTTCTGAATTGGATGAATCAAGTTTTTCATAAGTAGGTAGATGGGTTAGTAATTGTCTTTGTAGCAACATTTAAATCTACTCAGATAATAAAAATCTACATAAAATATTTGAGATTAGCACTTGAGGTGTTGAAGAAGATTCAACTCTATGCCAAATTTAGTACATGTGACCTTTGGATGAAAAAACTCCTAGGTCACATAATATTAAAAGATGGAGTGGCTATTGATCCATATAAAGTGGCAGCAGTTATCGATTAGAAACAACCAAAGAATGTCACAAGTTAGAAATTTTCTTGGACTTACGAGATATTATAAAAGATTCATTCAAAATTTCTCTACTAATGCAACTCAACTAATTTCCTTGACAAAAATAAAAAAGAAATTTTATGGAATGCTAAGTGTGAAGATAGTTTTCAAACTCTAAAGAATTATATGACCACATTTCCTATTTTGACATTGCCACAACGTGTAGAAGACCTTGTTGTTAATGGTATGTAAGTTATTAATGGCTAATTTGAGTATTTCAAATGACCTTGTTGTTAAATTTAAGTAGCTTAACTAAATGATGAGGTGTTGCAGGGATTCCTCACTTCCTTAGAGCAAGTGTAAAGGGGATATGATGGAGGCAAAGTATTCAAAGGTTGGTTGTGTGTGCCATTTAATTAAGAGTTTAAGAATGAAGTTTTGCATAAAGCACGTCACTCCAAGTACACAATTCATCCGGGAGTTACGAAGATGCATTAAGACATGAAAAGGATGTATTGGTGGCTAGGTATGAAAAGAGATGTTGCTAGATTTATTTCGAAGTGCTTAACTTGTTAATAAGCAAAATTTGAGCACCAAATGCCTAGAGGAAGCTACAATCACTTGAGGTTTCTAAGTAGAAGTGGGAGAACTTAACTTGTTATTTTGTGATCGGGCTGCCCAAGACATAAAAAAAGGATCTATTTGGGTGGTGGTATATTGACCTATAAAAACAGCTCATTTCATTCCGGTTAGGATGACAATGAGTATGCAATAATTAGTAAAACTCTGCACAGATAATAAAGTTAAAGTGCATGCTACACGTACATCTATAGTGTCTGATAGATACACAAGGTTTGCATCCATAGTATAGAAGGAATTTCAAGATGCTATGGACATAGAATTGAAGTTTAGTATAACTTTTCATTCACAAGCTGATGGTCAGTCAGAGAGGACGAGTCAAGTATTAGAAGAGTTATTGAGGTCTTGTATATTAGATTGGTAAGGAAGCAAGGAAGATTACTTACCATTGGTGTAGTTTGCTTACAATAATAGCTACCAATTCACCATAGGTATAAAGCCATTTGAAATACTCTATGGGAGGCCTCGTCGATCACCATCTTGTTGGTTGGACAACAAGGATCACGTCATTGTTAGTCTGGAATTGATTGAAATAAAATTGCTAAGCAAGTTGAGCTAATCAAGAAGAGGATAAAAGAGGCTCAAGATAGAAAGAAGTCTTATGCAAACTTAAAAAGGTGGTCACTAGAATTTAATGAGAGAACCCCTCTTCCTAAAAATATCACCAATCAGAGGGGTAATGAGATTTAGAAAATTTGATAAATTAAGTCCAATGTATGTTAGACCTTTTGACATTTTTAAAAGAGTAGGCCAGGTTACTTGTTAGCTAGCACTATCACCTATATTAACTTCAAAGCATGATGTGTTTCTTGTGTCTATATTAAAGAAGTATATTCATGATGTTTCATACAAGATTGACTATATGGATCTAGAGATTCAAGAAAGCATGTCATATGTTGAGAAGCCCTTGAAGATCCTAAACAAGAAGGAGAAAGTGTTGAGGGCTAAGATCATCCTAATAGTAAAGGTATTATAGAGAAACCTTGCTTTAGAATAAGCCACTTGAGAGATGGAGTCTAACAAGGAGGGAAAGTATACTAATTTGTTTTAGTAAGCAATTTTTAAAACAAAATTTCCCTAAGGGGGAAGAATGTAATAAAAAATATTTAATTTTTGTTTTCATGAATTTTTGTACGGGATAAAATTTTTCTTTGTATGTGAACACATATAAGATATATGATACATGATTCATAAAAATGGTTGATTATATTTGGGACGAGTTAGAAGATCAATCTCTAAGTTGAAAGAAGTGAGAAAGGACAATCGGTCAAGGCGAATTTGAGTAGATGGATAAATGGTCAAGGAAATTGCTTAATTGAACATGTGGATGCGGGCATAAGTGCACAAACTCTTATGATCAAGTTATTTTCAATGTTGGGTTATTTGCTTTATTGTTGGTATGACTTTTAAAATGGTTTACTAGATCGTTTAAGTAGAACCGACATTTAAAATAATTACCCAATTACCTGGTAAGGTCCAAATTGGCAGTTTTGGCCGAATATGGTTAAACGGGTGAACTTTTGTGTACCCATTATGGTTTTGGTTGAGCATAGAACATGCCTAGCTAATTCTCTAGGCTTTTGGGAGGCTTGAAGGGCAACCAAGAAAAGGGGATAATTAGGGGTAGAGTATATATGCTCTTATGAGAGAAGTTAGCCCTTATTTCTTTTCTACAAAGCCCAAGAGTGGCCCTCTCTCTTTGTGAATGTGGTGCTCCTCCTTCCTCCTTGTTCCTTGGCTTCTCTTTCATTCTTCTTGCTAGTTAGAAGGCTTCTAAGGCATATCACATTGAAAGTAATCGAGGAAGAGGTTAGTGACACAACTTAATATAGTTAATTCTTCCATCATCCTTATATTCATGTTGTTCATTGTGTACTATTGTTATGAACACGTGTATTTATGAAAAAAATATATGCTTATGTAATTGTTTGACGCCTATACACCATGGTTGGGATCATGAGCTCAATTTGGGTGGAGATAATGTAGGGATAAATAAAATAGAATCGAAATGTTTGTTTGATGTTATTTCTATGAAAGTTGATTTTAAAGAAGAAGGATATGGTAAAATCAATCAAGAACCTATATTTTTCAATCAAGAATTATTTTAAAGTATAAGTAATGATGTAAAAAGAGAGTGTATAAAGTTTCATTCAATTTCGAGATGAATTGATATGTTTTTTGTAAAACTATAATAAATAAGGAAAGATTATACTTTCATTGAGAGAATTAATGGTAACTTGAGATCTAGACCTTCAAATTGAAAATCCTTCAAAATGAATGTCATACAAAATGTTAGCAGGCTAGGTTAAAATTTCATAAATTTTGAACGTCGTTTAGGTCTTGAACGAATGTTGGAAATTCTTATCGTAGCGAACAGAGAGTCCAAGCTCCTAGAACAGAGTGCCTGAGCACCCTGCATGTTACGAACTTGTGTCTGATAGCCGAATATAGAGCACCCAAGCACCCTAAATAGAGTGCCTAAGCGCTAGGCCTCGGGAACAATTATTTGATTTTGATTCTTGACTGTTGTTTAGTGATGATTAACATGTTAATTGAGTTTGTTTAATGTTGTTAATAACATGATGGTGTGATTATGTATGATGAATGAATAAATTATCATGGTTGGATGATGGATGAATGTTCATAGCATGTAATGCATTCACATACAAGTAGACAAGTTCAGGTAGTGATATGTCGTAATTACTTCATTGCATAGACCAGGAGGACATGTTGCTAAGCCATCTCGAAGTTCGGAAAGGCAACAATTTAAGTCTGTTTAGACGCTATTTAAGAGGCTTTATGATTCCTTCGATGTGTTTGTCTGTCGAACCGATTAATCGAATTGTGATTTAATATTTTGGCATGTAAAAGGAACTTAATATAGTTAAGTGACATAGCTAGTGAAATGGAAACTAAAATATGTTAGTTTTTATATGTTTTCATAAATTGGGATCGAATAAACCGATGGGCCATACCGATAAAATTTTGGGCATCCAACCTAAGCAATGCCAGAGTTAGGAGGCTACTGTACACATCATGCTTATGATCATAACGTGGGGAGGTAGATTGTGAATGGTGTGATTGGTCGGTCGCACATATCCCAAGAGTTTTGATGCAAACTCAAATTATTACTTAGAAGCATGAGTAGATGATACTTATGAAATATAATTTGTCGAGTTAAGGTTTTTCTATGCTTCTTTGTGAAAAGTTTGATGTGAAGGAACTTGTGAGATCCCTCAACTTAGTCCCATATCTAATACCTATTGAGCTAAGATCATGTTTATAAGTGGGAATGAACTATAGACTTTAACTTGGTTAACCACTTTTAAAGAAATGACTTAGGCCCATTGCGTTGCACTTTGGGCCGGGTAGTTACAAATGGTATCAAAGCAACCTAGTTCCATGTTAGATGGTGGGCTGGATTAGGGATGTGGCTAAGGCTGTCAGCATGGGCCAGAGAAGGACATGTGCTGAGGCTAGCAACAGTCCAAGTATAGGAATTTCGAGGACAAAATTTCCTAAGGTAGGTGGATTGTGAGATCCCTTAACTTAGAGGACATGTGCTGAGGCTAGCAACAGTCCAAGTATAGGAATTTCGAGGACAAAATTTCCTAAGGTAGGTGGATTGTGAGATCCCTCAACTTAGCCCCACATCTAATACCTATTGAGATAAGATCCTGTTTATAAGTGGGAATGGACTATAGATATTTAACTTGGTTAACCACTTTTAAAGAAATCACTTAGGCTCATTATGTTGCACTTTGGGTCGGGTTGTTATAAATGGTATAAAAGCAACCTGGTTCCATGTTAGATGGTGGGCTGAACTAGAGACGTTGGCTAGGCTACCGGTCACAGGCCAAAAAGGTCAGTGAGGCTGGGGCTAGCAATGGTCCAAGTGTAGGAATTTCGGGGACAAAGGTGGGTGGATTGTGAGATCCCTCAACTTAGTCCCACATCTAATACCTACTAGGATAAGATCTTGTTTATAAGTGGGAATGGAATATAGATCTTTGACTTGGTTATCCACTTTTAAAGAAATGACTTAGGCCCATTATGTTGCACTTTGGGCTGGGTAGTTACAGGTGGTATCAGAGCTGTGTTTCCCACGGAACCATGCAAATCAATCATTACCTTGTTGAAAGTCTAAGAGTCCACTGTCCCAAGGGTAAAATTTCTTTTATATAAGCATTGATCATTCTTTTATAGAATTAATTTTCATTGTTTTAGATGATAAGTAATTATGGGTGTGTCACTTATATGTCATGCTAGGTGCACGTGACACTTAACCAATGAGCGTATATGGGACGCCTTTACAATCGGAGGTGTTATCTAGGTAGTATGGGTGGTATGGGACACTTGTGTGATCTAGATGACAGTGTCATGGGATAGTGTGCCCCACTTTAGCTATGCATATGAGTGACAATGCTTAAATCGAGAAAAAAAATGCACCGATGAATTATAGTATGCTATGTGGCAAGATATGGGTTTATAGAAAGTAATGACACCAATGAAGCATAGAGATATGTGTCAAGTCATTTCAAATGACTACTCAAATGCAATAGATAAACAACTTTTGAAGTGTCATCGAACAATTGGGCTTTAGGATGTAGAAGTAGTGAAGAAGTATGATCAAAATGACTCATGTGATCAACCATCACAAAGTAGAAGTGGAAAGAAAATTGTAAATCGTGATTTTTCTAAAATGAACTTTTATAGGAAAATGTGAAGATATTTAAACTAACTTTTATAGAGCTAGATACAAGTATACTAATGCATAATGGAAGAAATGCCTAAGATAGGATAAGAAAGAAGTTAGATGAATGAGTAATTTTCTCTTTATAACCTTATTATATTTTTTAGGACAAAAAATTCCCAAGCTAGGGAGATTGTAAAACCCCGATTTTTCTCCTTATGACCCTATTATATTTTCGAGGACGAAAATTCCCAAGCTGGGGAGATTGTAAAACCCTGAATTTTCTCATTATTATATTTTCGAGGACGAAAATTTCCAAGCTAGGAGATTGTAAAATCACAAAAATAATTTGGTTATTTTATTTAGGATTTTATAAATCTTAGAACGAATCATAAATATTATTTAATTAAATTAATTCTTAAGAATCAATATCATAAATTATCAATTATTACCTTTAGCAGTACCGGTACGGTGATATTTATGGATGGTTTTAAATAAGTTTTATTTATTGAATTTTTGGGATTGGGAGTTGTGAGTGCGATTTGACACCCATTCGCATTAACTCAATAGTCAATTTTTTTGACTTTTCGTTATCACACAAATAGTTGTAATATAGTTATGTGTGATTATGTTCTTTTCTATAAAATTTAATGTAGTGACTTCTTGAATTCCACACATATTCTTCTATATAAAGGAGAATTTTGTTGATGTTAAATAAAACATCATCTTGATAGTTTGTGAGCACATTTGGCTCACAAAGGGAAGGCTTTAGAGAAGTTTCATTCATATTAGGATCGTGTGTCATAGTTGCGGGTGCCTCATCACAATTCCAGGTTCGTATAATTACTCGAAATGTTATATATTCCTATTTGGGAGCCTTGGTCAGCCTGAGCCCACATTCGATCACCATGCGCCGAGCACAACCAGGGTCAAAGAATTGACTCAGTCCGACACGGGGCAGCACCCTTAAAATTCTTGAAAGATTAAATACCTGCCCCCATGCCGAAAGGGGTGACAGGGCGCAGTGGCGCAAGACGACTCATTATGCACTTGTGATACCGAGAGGGTGAGTCAATGGCAAATATCGGTAACTACAGGCCGTGGGCCATGTAGCGTGTTTGCGCATACATGGGATTGTAGCTGGATGGGCGGCCACCCTCCTAGCATAGTAAGAGCTCGGCATAGGCTCATAATCACTAAAAGACTCAAATTAATGATGTTGTGGAATATATTAACTTGTTTCTTGTAATTATATGACTTAGTGTTTTTATCACTAACGTGGAATTGCCTCCGCAGGTGTGAGCATGGAAGGATGGGTAGAGTCGGGACAGCTGGAGGACTCTGTTATTAGACTTTTGATTTTTTCTTATTTGTTATTATACTTTTAGATTGTTTGCATGGCAGTGGGATTTCGGTTTGGTTCATGGGGCTTAGATTATTCCGAGCATTTGTTATATTAAATTTTATGTCATGGGTTTATTTAAAATCTTGAAAATTAATAGAAAATTAATTTATGAGACACTTAGTTTCATATAGCAACACTTGGCTCGTGGCTCGGAACGAGCAGGTCGTTGCAGAACTCATATCCAAAAATTAGTCTATATTATTATATCAGTGATTTAGCTTAAATGATTGATGAGATATAAGAGCTTATGTCCAAAAATTGACCTGAAGGTATAAGTGGATAATTGAGATTTTGTGCTGAGGATTGTAAGAGCTCATGTCTAGAAATTAGTCCGAGATACATAAATTGATGTTTAAAATAAATGGTTATTTATTTTATTAATGATGACTATTTATTGTAAGTTGGACATACTTATATATAGAAAAGACTACATATAGTGGACTTCTTTGGAGATGGGGTACATTGAATTTGTATATATTGTTTACGATCATGGACTTATTATGAGTATATATTGTAGATATTGACAACGATTGCCGTATTTATATTTTATTCTGCTATGTACTTATGATACTCCACTATAATTTATTTATTATTTAAGTAATGATAGTCCTTGAATCATTATTAATATGAAAATGGGCGGGTCGTTACACTTCACAGGTCAACAATTTCTATTGAAATTTATCAATCGGGAACTTTTGAACATATTTGAAAGCCTATTGCATATTTGTGTTTAACTAGTGCCCTCTTTATGTGGTTCTTAAACACTTCCACGGAAAACGTTTTGCGGCTGCATCATCATTTAATTGCCTTGAGCATCTTAATGGTAACTACTCAATCCTGAACTCTCATTGTTCTGACATCCTCATCTGATTCAACTTACTGATCAATGTCCCGAATTGCATCATCTTTTCTAGCTTAACAAGAAGACTCATATCCAACCAGCATTGTGCCACTTCTACAAATATTTTCCTTGCACTGTTCTTCACGATTGTTACTAGGATTGAACTATGTAATAACTGGGAAGACTACCCTATGGTCTGTTGTTATTTGCATACCCAATTATCTAGTTCTCCAAATTCCTAATGGATACTGCTTAACTTTTCATGGACTACATTAACATGTTCTACCATTGAGGGCTTCTTAGGTAGTGGAGCTCTCGGTTAGTACAGAAAACCCAGTAGAGGTCGTTTTGGAGCTATTGTGGAGGCCTGAATATTGTTGTTCCAAATGAAATTGGGATGATTTCTCAAACTAGAGTTTATATATTTGAGTAAGGATTACTCTGATTTCGTTGAAGTTGGCCACATTAAGA
>JAURVB010006726.1:0-17567 GCA_033002965.1 Piper betle | reverse complement strand
GAAGGCCCTCTGGTGATTGGGGAAGTAACATCCTTCCCGCTGCTGACCGTGCTCAATGGCGCCGATGAGAACTCCTTCATCTACGGCAAATTGAATCAAGATTGATTGGTTTTACAATTCACATTGCACCAAGATCAAACAACAAATTTGCTATGGTTAGATTTTTTGAATCATACCCAACTTGGGGAATTCATAGATGTGCCATCCCAACCGATATGAGCCACATGCTTCACGTCCGTCGGGTACCCAATCTGCATCTCATGCTCCTTGCTCCCGGTCTCTGCATTACCGCATCAATCCAAATGAATATCGTAAAGATTTGTGATCTATATCTTGCTATTGTCTTCAAAGATCAAACCTAGAGACATTTATACCGAAGATGTGAGAGATGTAACGAAGGCCCTTGATGAGACCCTTCATCTTGGTCGACATTCGGAGGTGCAACACCCGCTGTTTGGCCCTATAACCATCCACCGGATTGTTCCTTCTACGACCAACCGACCCTAAAACCACAATTTTTTCAATTCATTTTAAAAATAAATAAATAAATTTTCTAAAGTATATATAAAATCGTCAATCAAATGGCCGGTAGACGTACCGTCGGAAAGGGACTTCTCCGGCAAGTGCAGTAGGTGGCCAGGGGCCTCGGCCTGCCGATCTAAATAGAGCTTGCCATGACTGCTGCTTCTCTCCGATTTTACAGACATGTTTTCATCTCTTTTCTGGAGAATCAGAATCCGGCCAAGGGATTGATCGACTGATTTTGATCAATTAAGAAGGGAGTCCATGGAAGAGACCGGATAGGAGAGCAAGGGCCACGTTGCATGGGCCATGCATGCAAGAACAGGGGGAGGTAGAGTCGAGAGGCCTACGTACGTACACAATGCAGACAGCAAACAAAGAGAGGAATTGGCAAATCAACGAAGAACTGAAAATGGGTCGAAGCCAAAATCGTCCACAAAGTAGCAGCGACCAGCGCGTAGAGCTCGGAGCATCCAATTATGTATATATATCAACCATCGCAATAGCTAACAGTGGTGATTTGTCTAAATTTAACCTGCCCTTGGTAATGTACTCATGTGATATATTGTTTTTGCGCGTGTGAAGGGTTCTGTTTTTCTTGTTGTGGGCGTTTGGAGGGAGGCAGCAAATACAGGTTGGCATGTTAATATTTATACGTTGTGATGCACTCCAGATGAGTCTTTATTTCATGCCTGTGCTAAAGTTAGGAAGGCAGGGAAGGGCCTCTAGCAAGTCAACGACAAAGGGGCCTAATGAAACGTCTCTACTAACGGTTAAGAATAGGAGTTGTCAACTTGCAATGGAGGATTCGAGTAGGATTGTTTGAAAATGTTGGAATTTGAGAGAGAGGTATGTAGATGATATATATATGAGGGGTAAAGGGAGCTGGGACATATCTATTCACAACTCCTACATAGACCATATGTAAAATTTGGATTCAGGGTGTCATACTGTAATTGATAATTCATGATATGACGTTTGCCTTAGAGAGGAAAATTTTATCTTCTTTCCCTTTAATCTATACTTATATAAAGCTGTCTTGGTAGAAAATATTTTAGCTTGGCTGGTTTTGGAGCTTCTATATCTTATGATGATGTGAGTTTCCTTGTAAAGCTCATAGGTGGTTCGGCTAATCGGTTCTTAACAATCCATTATTGAATGATTTGAGCTTGTCATCCTCGAATATGTTGGCATATAAGTCACCAAAGGCCCTCACAAGAATTTTTCTTTTTTCAACACGAGTTCACATGAATAATGGCAACTAAGATATCTAAATTCTCTCAGCTTGCACTAAGTATTCCAAGACCCAGTAGTATCAGAGCCACATAAACCTTCCAATTTCCAAAATCCAAGGCCCAAACATATCTAGAAAGCATAAAGATATCATTGTATTCACTAAGTCAGAAAGACATACATATATATCGCTTGATCACACCTTCGTTGGTCATACACACAACTCAAAACCAATTACAGCATCCAACACTCTCTTCCATTATTTCACAAGCAAACAAACATGCAAAGAAAGATGCAATTTTCATGGAAGGGAGCAGACTCTTCACAAAAATCGGTTGAGGAATTCATCAACGGTGGTGTACTTAACATCAGGATAGAGTGCAGTTGCTTCCACGCCGAAGGAAGGATCAATCTCAAAGTTGGTGTGGTCTCCCTTCACAAACACGCAGTGGCCAAGGGCCAGACCAATCATCACTGGGAATGGCTTGTCTGCAAACATTGCAAATAATGAACAACAACCAGTGAGCATCAACAATCAAAACTGAGCAAATTAGCAATTTCACCAATAATTTGATGTTGTTAAACAAGTGGGTATTGAGTTCGGACTGACCTTCAATGTTCTTGAGAACCTCTTCCTCAGGCATGTATGTCTTCTCAAGGGTTTTTCCAATCTTCTTCTCCCAAAGGGCAACAAGCTCATTGAAAGAGACAGTGTTAGCAGCAGGCCTGATGTAGAGAATCTTGTTCAAAGTCCTTGGGTCATCCACAGTTTTGATGGCAAAGGTTGCAATATCTTCTTCACTGTTAAGCACAGCTGCAATTTGCACAAACAAGAACAAAACTAACATCTGATCAAGGGACAATTAAGATCAGCACACGAACAGGTAAATTCTCTACTAAAGTTCCTATCTACCTTTAGCATTGCCATCACCCAAGATGACGACCTTGTCTCTAGGAGGAGCAGTGCCTCCGATCTGGCCGAACGAGGGGAGGAAGTACCCAGCAAAGAAGTTGGAGGAGACAAAGGTGTATGGAATCCCAGAGGCCTCCACAGCTCGCCGGATTTGAGACTTAGTTGCGAAAACAGACTCGAGAGGCTCCACGGCGCTGGTGCGATCCACATCGTTCCCAAACTCCGACGGCAAGTACCTCTGCAATCACAACCACCCAGCATCACTCTCTCCGTTCCATAAAAAAAAGCTGATGACTTCTGATCTTCGCCTGCTGGTCATGATTTCATACCTTGACATTGCCGGCCTCCTTGATGGCAGCTATGATCTTCACCTGCTCCGGAGCTTGGAGCGTGCCAAGAGTGGAGACGACAACATCCACCTGCTTGATGGCCTTCACCAGACTATCATGGTCGTCAACATCCCCCTGCATAACATTTCACATCCCCCAACCAATAAAAGACTGAGCAAAAGAAAACAGAGGAGAGATGAGGAGAAGATGAAGGTGACCCAGTTCATACATGGACGATGGTAACACCGTCAGCCTTGAAGCCGTCGAGGAGGGCGGCCTTGGCAGGGTCGGAGGCAGAGCTCTCTCTGATGAGGAGGAAGGTGGGGCGGCCGAGATTGGTGCTGGCCTGGACCAGGAACTTGCCCAAGTAGCCGGTGCCACCAACGATCAAGATCTTGCTCTCCTCTGACATGATTGAAACTGCTTCTTGATTGGAACAGCAACAACTACTACAACAACTATTACTATCAAGAATGTAGAAACTCTGGAAGATGATCAGGGAGAGCTTGATTAATGGGAAGGTTGAGCCAACGGGGTGGTGGTATATAAGGTGCGAAAATGACAGTCATTTTGATATTGCATGCAAGTAACTATCGGGACATGATTATGTCCCGAAAGTTACTTGCATGCAAAATGATATCAATTGATAGTTACTATCAATTGATTTTCCCGATAGTTACTAACAAGAATTTCTAGAGATTACTAGGCAATTCTTGCATTTTCAGCAGTTTCTACATGCTAGATAATAACTGCATGCGTATAACTATCGGGAAAATCAATTGATAGTAACTATCAATTGATATCATTTTGCATGCAAGTAACTTTCGGGACATAATCATGTCCCGATAGTTACTTGCATGCAAAATAACAAAATTGACTGTCATTTTCGCACCTTATATACCACCACCCCGTTGCGCTCAACCTTCCCATTAATCCAAGCTCTCCCTGATCATCTTCCAGAGTTTCTACATTCTTGATAGTAATAGTTGTTGTAGTAGTTGTTGCTGTTCCAATCAAGAAGCAGTTTCAATCATGTCAGAGGAGAGCAAGATCTTGATCGTTGGTGGCACCGGCTACTTGGGCAAGTTCCTGGTCCAGGCCAGCACCAATCTCGGCCGCCCCACCTTCCTCCTCATCAGAGAGAGCTCTGCCTCCGACCCTGCCAAGGCCGCCCTCCTCGACGGCTTCAAGGCTGACGGTGTTACCATCGTCCATGTATGAACTGGGTCACCTTCATCTTCTCCTCATCTCTCCTCTGTTTTCTTTTGCTCAGTCTTTTATTGGTTGGGGGATGTGAAATGTTATGCAGGGGGATGTTGACGACCATGATAGTCTGGTGAAGGCCATCAAGCAGGTGGATGTTGTCGTCTCCACTCTTGGCACGCTCCAAGCTCCGGAGCAGGTGAAGATCATAGCTGCCATCAAGGAGGCCGGCAATGTCAAGGTATGAAATCATGACCAGCAGGCGAAGATCAGAAGTCATCAGCTTTTTTTTTATGGAACGGAGAGAGTGATGCTGGGTGGTTGTGATTGCAGAGGTACTTGCCGTCGGAGTTTGGGAACGATGTGGATCGCACCAGCGCCGTGGAGCCTCTCGAGTCTGTTTTCGCAACTAAGTCTCAAATCCGGCGAGCTGTGGAGGCCTCTGGGATTCCATACACCTTTGTCTCCTCCAACTTCTTTGCTGGGTACTTCCTCCCCTCGTTCGGCCAGATCGGAGGCACTGCTCCTCCTAGAGACAAGGTCGTCATCTTGGGTGATGGCAATGCTAAAGGTAGATAGGAACTTTAGTAGAGAATTTACCTGTTCGTGTGCTGATCTTAATTGTCCCTTGATCAGATGTTAGTTTTGTTCTTGTTTGTGCAAATTGCAGCTGTGCTTAACAGTGAAGAAGATATTGCAACCTTTGCCATCAAAACTGTGGATGACCCAAGGACTTTGAACAAGATTCTCTACATCAGGCCTGCTGCTAACACTGTCTCTTTCAATGAGCTTGTTGCCCTTTGGGAGAAGAAGATTGGAAAAACCCTCGAGAAGACATACATGCCTGAGGAAGAGGTTCTCAAGAACATTGAAGGTCAGTCCGAACTCAATACCCTCTTGTTTAACAACATCAAATTATTGGTGAAATTGCTAATTTGCTCAGTTTTGATTGTTGATGCTCACTGGTTGTTGTTCATTATTTGCAATGTTTGCAGACAAGCCATTCCCAGTGATGATTGGTCTGGCCCTTGGCCACTGCGTGTTTGTGAAGGGAGACCACACCAACTTTGAGATTGATCCTTCCTTCGGAGTGGAAGCAACTGCACTCTATCCTGATGTTAAGTACACCACCGTTGATGAATTCCTCAACCGATTTTTGTGAAGAGTCTGCTCCCTTCCATGAAAATTGCATCTTTCTTTGCATGTTTGTTTGCTTGTGAAATAATGGAAGAGAGTGTTGGATGCTGTAATTGGTTTTGAGTTGTGTGTATGACCAACGAAGGTGTGATCAAGTGATATATATGTATGTCTTTCTGACTTAGTGAATACAATGATATATTTATGCTCTCTACAAATGTTTGAGCCTTGGATTTTGGAAATTGGAAGGTTTATGTGGCTCTGATAGTGCTGGGTCTTGGAATACTTAGTGCAAGCTGAGAGAATTTAGATATCTTAGTTGCCATTATTCATGTGAACTCGTGTTGAAAAAAGAAAAATTCATGAGAGGGCCTTTGGTGACTTATATGCCAACATATCGAGGATGACAAGCTCAAATCATTCAATAATGGATTGTTAAGAACCGATTAGCCGAACCACCTATGAAGTTTACAAGGAAACTCACATCATCATAAGATATAGAAGCTCCAAAACCAGCCAAGCTAAAAATGCTAAAATATTTTCTACCAAGACAACTTTATATAAGTATAGATTAAAGGGAAAGAAGATGAAATTTTCCTCTCTAAGGCAAACGTCATATCATGAATTATCAATTACAGTATGACACCCTGAATCCAACTTTTACATATGGTCTATGTAGGAGTTGTGAATAGATATGTCCCAGCTCCCTTTACCCCTCACACACACACACATATATATATATATACATCTACATACCTCTCTCAAATTCCTAACATTGTCAAACAATCCTACTCGAATCCTCCATTGCAAGTTGACAACTCCTATGCTTAACCGTTAAGTAGAGACGTTTCATGAGGCCCCTTTGTCGTTGACTTGCTTGAGGCCCTTCCCTGCCTTCCTAACTTTAGCACAGGCATGAAATAAAGACTCATCTGGAGTGCATCACAACGTATAAATATTAACATGCCAACCTGTATTTGCTGCCTCCCTCCAAACGCTCACAACAAGAAAAACAGAACACTTCAGACGCGCAAAAACAATATATTACATGAGTACATTACCAAGGACACGCACAAAAACAATATATGGATTAAGCAAAATTAATAATAAATTATGAAAAACCAAGTAAAGAACAAATATTGCACAAGACAAGCAAATATATATATGTGCTTCGGAATATATTTATTACACTAAAAAATATAAGGTATTAAAAAAATAAATTGAAAAAAGTGATCACCCAAAAGGTATAGAGTAATGCCAAAAAAATATCGGGAAACCCAAGCTTTTTCATCTTCTCATTTTTTTTCTTCTCTTTTTTATCTCTTTTTTTCTCCCTCTTCGATTTTCTCTCTAGGCGAAAATCAGACGTAGCTACAGCCTTTTTATCCCCAAACAGCCTCAACTCCTCAATTCACTTTCATGTCTGAAGCTATTTATGTGCAAGGTAATATCACGTCATGAGTCACCAAGTCAAGGTCAAAGGATTCAGTTTCGAATAAACCAAACTTAATTACCAAATACAAGCGTATTAGGCGACCAGATTTTATAACTGAAACCAAAATGAATTTTACAAAAACCAAACTAAATTAAATTAAAATAGTTTCATTTGGTAAGTTTGGAAACCGACTAACTGAAATATATAATAAATCATAGAACAATAAATTTGTTTGATTAATTGATCAAAATTATACCATCATATGCAAAGTCTAAATGTGCATATTATATTAAATATATCAAAATCCAACATAAAAATAAAATAATTTCATGATAATCAAAATAAATCATGAATTTTAGAATATATTTTTAAAAATTTGATTATTCAGTTCATAATTACAAAAATTGGAATTGGCATTCGAATCGATTTAAGAGGGAGTCATTAAATCAAGCCGATTCATAAAAAATTAGATAACAATGAGTTCACTTAAATCAGTTTAAATCGGTCCTATTTAATAATTTGACAACCCATAGCAGAAACCATGATTGAGAGGTACCGAGCATAAATTCTATGACACTATGTAGTGTTATGAGACGATAACTTGGTGAAACAACGAATTGAAACATTTTTTCTCATTAAGTGCTTATGGTCTATTCATTCCATTACTTGTGTGAATCTAGGGTTGCTAATTGAGCGAGCCAGTTCGTGAGCATTTGGCATTCAGCTTGGCTTGACTTGACTTAAAACTCGACATTTAAATGTTCGAGTTGAGTTTGAGCAAGGGAGTGTTCGACTCGACTTGACTCGGTTATGGCTCAGTTATAACTCGAACTCGACTTGATAAAATAATATAATAATAATCTTTATATTATATATATATATATATTAATAAGTTTAATTGTAACTAGTTTATTTATTTATATATAATATAATTCCAAAGTCGAAGACATGGAGGTCTTGTTCAATTCATGTTGACTGTTTTTTTAAAGTGAGTTATTTTTGACTTTATAATCGAGCTAATTTCGAGCTCACGAATAAGCTGAGTTCGAGTTCGTCAAAATTAAATAATTTAAGTGTATTCGAGCTTGAACAACATAAAAGATATTTGAGTTGCGTTCGAGCATATATGTTCAAAACTTTTGATTTCGAGCCGAGTTCGAACGAACTTTAAACTATTCAAGCCGAGTTCGAATACGGGTTGAGCTCGGCTCGCTCGCTCGTTTAGTAGCCCTATGTGAATCAAGTTTCAAGCTAAATATCAGAAAACATTTTCAAAACCACCAGAAATAGCCATAGTACACTATAAATTAGTTGAAACTTGAAACCGTTAGGTAATTATGAACAAACATGTAAAAAGCAAAAAACCCTGATTGAGAGCACCAGTTATAGATTGAACAACAGTGTTGTATTGATATGTGACAGCAACTACGATGCCACAATGAAATGAATCATCAGGCAGTGCACATTGGCTGTCCATTCTACCAAGTGTATGAATCTGGTTTCAAGCTAAAAATCAGAAAACATTTTTAGGACCTGTCATGCTCTATGTACACAGTATATAAGTTGTATATGTTTCGGGAAATAGTGATTGAGCGTGTTCAACATAGAACATAATCAGACTCCAATCCTTCAATTTTAAGAAAGTCTATATATCATTGCAGTAATTAGATGAAAAGTGTGATCAACATGGTGGCTTACTAGTCCCTGTAACAATTTATATAGCATGGTTGCAACTAGGCAAAATTATCTTGGAGAAGTGCTCGATACAAATGCCACATTCTTCTTTTCTTTTTGCATCCTTATCACACAGCTTTCGTCTCTCGTACTGAACATGTCCATATACCTCGACTTTTGCTTTGTGTCTTTCAATTCAACTAGCTCACTTTCTAGCTTTTGGAGGGAAGGGTATATTACAGCTGCAGGAGATTGCATAAAGAAATATACAAATCTTTGCAACAAAATTAAACCATTTCTATCTTGAGTAAAAAAATAAAAAGAACTGAAGCAAACTCACCATAGAACTCCCTTAGGCTAGCCTTCCTTTCAAAAGTAGATATCTTGTATTTCCATCAACATACACCTGAAAAGCCAGATGCAAACAAAAATATGAGACAATGTCATCAAGTTTCAATAAATTGTCATGCTCTATCAATGAAAAAATAAAGTAGATAAAGCTAGAAAACCAACCTTATAAATAAGTATGTGAAAAAGACCCATATAACCAGGAAGGTTGTATGCACATGAGTACAATCCATCCATTGTAGCAAGAAGTAAAAAAATGGCGCCAAAGGATAGTAAGCCAATCTCATCTGCAGGCATGTTCCCCCCAAAACTCTTGGAATGGCAGCAGCCCTGGAATCCCAAAACTCTCAATCATCAGATTGAAGCAGAAAAATCGACACAATTACCTCCATCAGTAAAACAAAAATATCATCTTTTCCAAATGTTTCATCATATCAAGCCAAAAAAAATGAAGGCCGCAATCACACAAAACTTGACACCACTAGCTTCTGGCGTAGGCGATCGATTGGCGGAGGCAGCGACTACCTAAGGGAGGGGCGAGGCAAACGGCGGCAGCGGTCAAGGGGACTAGACGATTGGGATTTTAGGTTTATAAAATTTTGATTCCTCTTTTACCCATGCCTAAATTTATTCATTAACATCCCTAGGATATTTTTGTCATTTACCTATAAAATCATATTCTAACCATTTAAGTCAATTTTAAATAGGTTGTAAATTGGTTAAAATTGATCTAAATTAGCCGATTGAATGACCATTTTTAATGTTTAAACGATTTATTCATTAACATCCCTAGGATATTTTTGTCATTTACCTATAAAATCAGATTCTAACCATTGAAGACAACTTTAAATAGGTTATAAATTGGTTGTAAATTGATCTTATTTGCCGATTGAATGACTGTTTTTAAAGCTACCCGAATTACCTTTTTTTTTAAGCAGAATCTTTCTAATATTCCTATTTAAATCGGCCGATTCCAAGTGGAATTGGTTAATTTTTGCAACTATGATTCAGTTCAATTTAATCCCAAACCAAAATATGGGTACCATTTTCCTAAACCACGATCCGACATGAATCAGGAATGACATACAATTGAGACATAACTATTTACACAAATTGGTCAGGTATTCGTTGACAATGGTGTACTTCACATTAGGATAGAGTGAAGAAGCCTCTACTCCAAACGATGGGTCAATCTCAAAGCTGGTCTGATCTCCTCTCATGAACACGGAGTAATGGACAGGACAACATTCAATGGAATTGGCGAGTCTGCAACAAGAATCCATGTCATATCAAACATCAACAGTCACGAGCAATACAAATTTATCTGCATAATTTGTTGGGTGTCTATGAATTCCAACCGACCTTGGATGGTCTTGAGAACCACTTCCTCGGGGAAAAGACCTTCACAAGGGTCTTTCCAATCTTCTTCTCAAGGTCTTTCCAATCTTCTTCTCCCTGACGGTAACAAGGTCATTGAAGGAGAGTGTGTTGGCAGCAGGCCTGATGTATAGAATCTTGTTCAAAGTCCTTTGATCATTCACTGCTTTGATGGTAAAAGTTCCAATGTCCTCCTTGTTATACACAGCTGCATTTTGCCCCAAAATAAAAAAAGAGCATTCCCCTTAACTATACAGTCTTGTAATATCACAACACTGTTTCACTCTTTGTGATCCAATTAGAGAATATTGTTCACCTTTGGGATTTCCATCTCCCAGGATGACAATCTTGATCCTTGGAGGAGGAGTGGCTCCATCTTGGGCCAGTGTAGGGAGGAAATAATACCCAGCAAAACAATTGATACATACGCTAGTGGAATCCCTACAGCCTCCACTGCACTTGTGATTATTGAGAAAAATCCCCAAAGTAAGAGATCAATAACAACGAATACAAGATATGAGAAAATAATGTTTGAAAAATAAAATAAACCAAAACTACAGAATAGAGATTTAACGTGAAAAACCTTTTTTTCTCGAGAGTAAAAAACCGCAGGATAACAACGAATAATTTACTATTTCAACCAAAACAAAAAACAATCAAAAATTATAGCCATCAAATATAAAAATATAGAGATAAATGAAAAGAATACTCACCCAACCTATACAATTAAGATTACAAGATTTCTCAAACATATAAAGATGTATAAAAAAATTGCTCACCTAAATTACAAGATTTACAAGATTTTTCTATCTCAATACTCTGTATAAAATTAAACTAAATATAAAATTAAACTAATAAATAATATTGATCTCTTCTTTATCTCTATAATCCTTTTCTATTTCTTTCTTTTTCTCTCACATCCTGTCTTGTTTTAGAATAAGGCAAATGACTCTATATTAATAGAGATGGCTTTGAAACCCTTCATCTTCCATAGAACAATAAACAATCACCTCTACTTATCTCGAGATTCCTTTAGTATTCAATGTAATAATAGGCTACATATTATTAATATTCATAATTATAAATATTAACACTGATTTGAGCCTTCTCTACAAAATCAGACTTAGAAGGATCCACTGCAGTGGTATTGATCCACATTATTCCCAAATTCCAATGGCACGAATTATCTCTGCTTTAATCAAATCATGAACTGATCAATCTTAAACCAGGTGCCAAAATGATCGTGTGGATGTGGAGCAAGTGTCAAATACACGAGAACAGTGAAAGAAGAAATGCACCTTGACATTGCCGTCGAAGCCACCACATCGGCTCGCTTGACAGCCTTAACAATACTCTCATAATCGTTCAAATCCCCCTGCATGCCACAAACACCCAATTAACAACATTTTACAACATGATGAACAAAAAACAAATCAACAAACGATATTATCTTCAGAAGATGATTATTAGTAAAAAAAGAAACTTAAGTTTCATCGTCCCTTGTTTTGGTCGTAGTGATCCACTTTTCGTTCTAGATTTTAATTTTTTTTAAAAAATAGTGCAAATCATTTTTTTAAAGAAAATATCATAAATAACTAAGTTTAAATATTTTCTATAAAAAATAATCAAATTTTAAATTTATATTAGATATAGCCATATCTCAAATTTTTATTTCACATATAGCCAATTTATATACTTTAAGAATATTTTATGTATAATATTTATTTTATCAACATAAATACCCTTAATCTAACTTTAAATTTTCTCAAATAAATTTTTTTGTGTTTTATATAATGAATGGTATTTTATTTTTAAATATTCATAACAAAAATAAATTGGATAAAACAAATGTTTTAATTTTTGATAAAATGTGACAATTTCAAATAAAAATTCCGAACATCTATATATATATATATATATATATATATATATATATTGATTTAATATTTTTGTGTTGCAGCACAGGTAACTTACCTGTGCTTGAGTTTGATACCACAACGGCTGCAAACTTATAAGCCCGTTGGATCGGGGCGGCGCCCTCTCCCCACCCTCCCCGGCCCTCATCGACAAGTTGTCGGCGGAGAGATATGAGCCGTCGTCTCCCGCAGTGTACGCCGTCGTCCCCAACCCCACCATCGTCAACAACCCCGACATCCCCAGCTACCAGCCGCACGTCCACGGCCGGTGCGACCCGCCGGCGCTCATCCCGCTCCACATGACCGACGTCAAGATGGAGCTCGACTGCTACCTCAACCGCGTCTTCGTCTCCGTGTGGGGGTCATGGTGGGTGCACTGTGTGATGGCCAGCCGGAGCTGCAATTGCCAAGTCGTCATCCCCATGGGCGATCAGGTGCTCTGTTTGATTGTTGATTTGAGGGTGGTTTTTTTTTGTGGTTTGCAATTTTTCTGGTGTCCTCAATGAGGTGTGATTTGGCTAATAGGGTTCAATTCTAGGTGCCAAGATCGAAGTCGCTGGAAAATCATACTCCATTAAGATTTTGCCGGCAGATCAAACGCAGGATATGGAGAAAGAGGGGAAATTGGAGGAGGGGAGCGTTTTGAAGTCCAATGTGTTCTCGGTGACGGTTCCAAGGGTGAGAAGTTGGAGTTGATTTGTTCGTTCTTCTTTTTGGTTTCTTTTGGTGAACTTGATGATTATTCTTTCTTGCTAACTTGCTGTAAAGGTTGATGGGGGGTTGATTTTGTCGGTAAAAGATAGTTGGTTTCAGCCATTGTTGTATGAGCATGGCCAATTCTGGATTGCTATTCCGTTTTCGTTCCCGAATTTGTGAACCTGTTTAGTAGGAAAGTTGCATTGATTGAAAGTATAAGCTTGAGCTAGAACACGGGGTTTAATAAAGAGGTCATATTGAAGGGAACGAGTCATCCTATGAAGGTGTAGATGCTTCCCCTCTGTTTGGATTTCCACTTTCCCGATGTGTGATGCACAGTCAGCTAAATGTTGCATGAATTACTGCATCAAAATCTGAAGTTGGGCTTCCAGTATGATGATGCTCAGGTTTCGTCATGGTCAAAAACACATTTCAGTTTTTCATTCAAGGTATCAAGTTGTTCTGTCCTCTGGGACAATACCTTATTTCTTGCTCCCGACTATAAACTCGTTGCAGAGCCGATGAGGTTGAGCTCCGTCTCAACTACAAAATGGTCTGACAGTCCTGGGTTGAAGTCGCTGGCGGGAAACAGAGGAAGTCTCAAACGGAGAACTTTGCTCCGCGGCGTCGCAAAAGCTGCAGCTTTGATCGATGCGATGACAACAGTGGATTTGCTGGCAACCGTTGCCTCACCGGACTCCCAAGCCGATGCCTCCCACTTTCAATCTGCTGGCAACCGTCTCCTCACCGGCGGCCGGCAGCGAGGCGGTGGGTGGCGTGGCAAAACAGAGGGGGGAAGGAAAGGGCGACGGCAGGGCAACTTTTCTACACGATGTCGCTCATAGCTCCAAGTTTAAAATTTTTCTTCTATGTAATATTTAAGTTATGATCAAACTAGGTGATGGTTAAGATAAAAAATGCTCTTGATTGGAACCAAAATGATTGAATTTCCAACTTAATAAGTTGTTTTCAATTGTCAGGTACTGAAGAACTTTCTTCCATAATATGTTTGATTTGTTCTACTTTATGTGAAGTTGGTAGGATCGAAATTTGTCAAGGACCTTGCAAATTGTGTTTGAACTGACTAATTCGGCATCTAATGTAGGCTAGAAGGGACTAGCTTATTGGATATCAAATAGAAATGCATTTTGTGAGTTAGTCTATAAGTTGGAGGATTGATCTGGATCGATGGAATGATTACTTAGTGAGAATGGAGAGGGGCACAAGTAATTGAACGTGACAATTTGTAATATACCTGCAAATGTACCATTTGTTGAGCCTTTCCATATAGTAGTATGTAATACAAATATATATCATTGCTCCCTTCTTCAGTTTATAAGCAATTTTGGACAGCGTTTAGTATGTGAGTCTACCAATTTGATTATATGGATGATACGGATCATGTTCTTTGATTCAAAATAACAGCACCCTATCTTTTTAAAATCATTCTGTACTCATGTAGCCAAATTCCATTGTTTTTTTTTAATGTGCCCTAGTAACTTGTCTGTGGAAAAAAGCAATTTATCTCTCACAAATGACATGTACACATCGTCCAACAAATTTTCTGAGTCGTCATTTTACTCAGAGCCTAGTTCAAACATAGGGTAATACACAAGTTAGCTGTATAACCCAAAAAAATTGGCATATTGAAACAAATTTTCCCAGTCATGAGTGAGCAACAAAAAAGGCAATGCATGTTAAACATAAATGCTTGCATTGTTCTGCCATTCAATAAAATGACCTCTACAAGTATCCCATTCTGGCTGCGAAGATAAAAAATCAAAGTCATGTGGATCAACTCAACGATGATTGTGCCCACCACAGTTCTGGGGGAACATTTCCATCATATGAGGCAGGGAAGAGCCTAATTTGGTGGCGTTTCTGAGCCACCACGTGAGTGATAGCAGGCGAGTAACCATTGGAGCAGACATCCCTCTTCATATTAACAAGTTCTCGATTGACAACCATGTCAAATTGGCTCTCACTGACCCATCTCGGATGAGGAAAATATTTTTGGGCTTGAATCCATTAGTCTGAACATACTTTGATAAGCTCCGAGCACATCTTGCCTAGGTTCACAATGTGCTCCTTCCGATGACTCTGAATTCTGAATCGTGCAGCATACTTGTTGGCGCCTGGCCAATTAACTGTACTAGCAACACCAGAAATAGAGTGACTAGAAGCACCATGGCTCTTGGGATGGTTCACGTCGGCACCAAATGAACATGATTCCTTTGTTGGATTGAATGGCAAGGGAGCTCATCAGGTTTTCAAGGACTTCCATGTTAGACACCTCTCGCACCAAGTTTATCCCCTCATGTTGATGAAAGTTCTTTAGACTGTTTCCCCTGCTTGGAACCAACGACATCAGAGTTGAGAAACAATGCTTTTACCGTTGTCATATGCATGAAAACCACAAGCACAGGCTTCCTGAAGCTTTTACCATTGTCGACTCGACAGTACTAAAACTCATAACCAATACCCAATTTAATGAAACATCCCTACTGACAATAGAATAGCAATAACCGCAATTCAGTACTGCACTTATATCATGTTCTAAGAGAAGAAGTAATAAGCAAAAGCATTCGTCCATGAAAGCATTAATCTGAAAATAAGAGGTAAACATTAAACGAACAAATGGAATTGTTGGATGCATACCCACTAGGACCATTTCCAGCTTTAACCATGTTACAAATGACGGACTTCCTATACGATGGCTTTGCCAACCACTCTTTATCTTGATTCTTGTCCAGATAGTCATTGGAGCACCTCTGCCCTGCGGCCATTTTACAGAACTCCATGGGCACCTCATGAACACCATGATCACCAACATGTTAATAAAAATCAAATCCACAAACACAAGCTGTTGTGGCAACAAGAACGAATAGATCAAAAAGCAATAACTCAAAAAGGATTTCTATATTCTGCTCCAACAACAATAGATCAAAAGCAAGAACCTCTAAAAAACTCACAATCCCATCAAAAGGGGAGACAAACAGCCAACCTGATTGACGACTTTTTTGCACGGTCTCCTCCGAGAGCACCTTCATCCCGCCTACGGCGAGCACCTTGAGCTGGTCGAACCCGCAGGTGGCTGACGATGCAGACCAGCTTGGTACGAGCTGCGCACAGATAAACTGACCGATCGTAGTCCACGCGGACCGACCGATCGTAGGCCACGCTGGTCGCCGGATCTGCCAGGTTCGCGTATGCCTTGTTCACGTCGGGGAAGTCGCCGCCGCTGGAGCCCGCCGAGACGTATGGGTGGAGCCACTTGGCCAAGCTCCGGTACACCACCTTGATCTCCACCTGCGTCGCCGTCTCCATCCCCCACAGCACCTCGTACGGGACCCTTGCCGCGACGACGCCGGTGGAGATGGCGGGATGGCGGATCGCCGGCGATCTAAAGAAGCGGGCCTTTACGGATCTACTGAGGGTGTAAATCCTAAATTACCCTCAACAGCGAAGATCGTTGTGCTGCAGCACAGAAAATTCACCCTATATATATATATATATAGAAAAATTTTTCTTGTACTCCAGCACAGCCATCTTGGTTGTGCTCGAGTTTGATCTTAGCCGTTGGATTAGCATCCAACGGCCAAGATAAAAAAGGGCCGCCGGCGCCGCCGCAGCAGCGACGGCGGAGGGGGCGGGAAGGGTGCCCGGCCACGGCCACGGCGGGGGTGGCGGCGACAGGGGACGGGGGCGCGGCGTGGCGGGGTGGCGGGCGGAGGCGGAGGGGGCGCGGCGGGGTGGCGGGCGGGGGCCGAGGGTGGGCGCGGCGGGGTGTCGGGCAGGGGCCGAGGGGGTGCGGCGGGGTGGCGGGCGGGGGACCGGGTGGCGGTGGTGTCGCCTGGCGGCGGGGCGGCGGGCTGGCAGGGGAAGAGGCAGGCGGCTAGATCTGCCACCCCGTCGTCCGGCGGTTACGTCGCGCGCGCCGGCGGGGCGGCGACGGGCAGGGCAGGGGTCGCGTCGGCGGGTGGCGACGTCGGCCGGCAGCGGAGGTAGCGGCAACGCCAGAAACTTTTATTTTTTAATCCAGCCGTTGGATTAAATCCAACGGGTGGAGAAGGGGGAAGTGAGGGGCATGTTTCAGCCTTTGGATTTGATCCAACGGCTGAAACACTGCAGCACAACCATCATCTTGGCTGTGCTGCAGTACAGCCTCCTTGCCCTATATATATATATATATATATAATTTCATTTTTTTATTTTTGATGGAGTAAAATTTAATTTTCTTTTTAATTGTAAAAATTTAATAAAAAAATATTTTTTCCATTTTTAGATCATCAATAATATAGTTTTATATTCTATTTAATATTTATCAGTCATTTTTTTATTTTTATATACAAGATTAGTAAAAAATTATAAGTTTTATCTATTATATTTTTGGTATTTGCAAAAATAAATCTTATGGGTATTTTTTTATTATCTAAAAATTGATAGAATTTGATAATAATTGTTAAAAAATTTAAAAATAGTTATTTCTGATATAATTTTGTAAAGTTGGTCATTTTTAAAATAAAACTTTGAAATAGGGGTATTTATGATATTTTTCCTTTTTTGGGCCAATCGACGAGTCAAAAAGGATTCAGCTAAATTCTAAAATTATAAATAAAATATTACAATTAATATTAAAATGTGTTTTATCATCAATATTTTATTATATTCCAATTAAAATATCATAATTAATAAAAAAACATTTTCCCTTTCATTTTAAATTTAATATTAGGTAAATAAAGTGATTATTTTAATAATGAGTCGATAATGTAGAAAATGGGTTA
>JAURVB010006723.1:0-13189 GCA_033002965.1 Piper betle | reverse complement strand
CATTTTTCATAGCTCGTTCCGTTACATTATTGCTAAACCGATTCTGATTTCGACTCCCTCGAAAATCGATTTCGATTCCGATTCCGATTTTTGCAACCATGGTTGGGACGCACTGTTTCGAATATCCTGAGGGAACCTCGACCTCTAAACTAGCCAAGGCCCTACCCCTATGTGGTATAAGTAAAATTTATTGATAATATATATGTATTTATAAGATACAAAACTAGATTATACAAAATATGATTTGTACTTGTTTTTAAAGACAAAAAGAAAATATCCATATTATTTTAACAAAAAAAATGTCTCTTATATATTTTAAGAAGACAATGACTGCATGAAAAAATTAAAAATGACTCTTGATAGATTAATTTTAATTTTATATTAAAAATAAATGAAGATCTTAATTAAATAGTTATTAGCAAGTAAAGGTTTTTATATTCCTATTTCAAAATTATACTTTAAGGTCCCCTAATAAATAATAATAAATAAAAGGAAATCCTAAATTAGGTAGATTTATGTGCCTATAAAATTAAAAATATGTTAAAAATAATATTGATTGTAAGTAAAAAACACTACTAGAATAGATGGCAGTATCATCAATTTTTTAATGGTATTAAAATTTAATGGAATTAGATTTTTGCATGTAAATGCTTTCCATCAACGCATATTTGATGGGAGATTTGCCGATCCAAATATCAAAATTTGACAGTAATTGTAGATTTACGAGCAAACAAAAATTTGACTACGATGGTGAAATATATTTGATGGGAGTGTTGACTATTTACTTTGCCATTGGATATTTTCATTGTAAATAATGACAATAGAAATTTTTTTGAGTATTTTCTAATGTTTAAATGATTTAATTAATATATATATATATATATATATATATATATATATATATCAACCTCCCCCTTACATATCCCTTCCTTTAATTTTGGAACCGCCGGTACCTTTTTTTCGAGGCTCAGAACTAATCTACATGATTGGATAAGTAGAACTTATTTACATGATTAAATAAGTACAAATTTATGCAAACAGACACGAAACAAAATGTAGTTATTAGCATTGAATAAGTATTTTTTAAAGAATTCCATCACATAAGCCTGTCAGATTGAACAAAACTCAAGATAAAGAGTCCATGCGATTTTATCAAAAGTGATTCCTCACATGCATTGCTCCTAATTGCATGCCAAAATTAGGCAAACTGCCTAACCCACCAAAAAGAATTTGTGATAGATTGATAACCAAAATTATGCTATGGTGAAATATAAGACAAATAGGATGAAGAAATTATCCCCACTAAAACGAATACCAACACCATGAAAAAGTGGTTAGCAATAACTTTCTTAAAGAGATGAAAGGCAAGAACAAGAGTTAGTCAGAACCCCTATGCAATATAAGAAATGAGCACCACAGCTTCAAGCTCATTCCTATTTGACCGACAGAAATTCACTTCAAAATGCCTTTGGGTTCCATAGCTTCACATAAATGCCAGCGATGAGACGTAAAAAAAGTAAAGAATTAGATATAATTCTCTACGATACAAGTTTATACGCCACTAGAAAGAGGGTAGCTAGCTTGAACTTGAAACATAGGATGACTACAATCCTTTGACATAACAAAATATAGAAATGGAAGTCACATTTTGTCACAGTATTATGATAAATAAAAACTCATTATGCAATATCCCATTTTTGGGTCTAACGGCAGGCCAAAATACAATATTATAATTTAAAAATTATTTATTAGATTATTATGTATAAATTTTATTGAAGTAAATCTTAACTCTCAAGGAGGCTTGAGACGATAACCTTAAAGGGCCTTACTATAGTTGATTATACTACTGTATAGAAGTTTTTAAATTTAAGGGAGCTTCTAGCATCAACACTTCGAGTTAGAGGAAATGCAACACCTCGAGTTACAGGAAATGCAACACCTCTCTAGTAATTAAAAGGGTAATTTTATAATGTAAATGATCACTCTGAGCTATACAAATAACACCCCCAATATAGTTAAGAGGTTGATTTGGAAGAGATGCAGATGCATGATCTGGTTCTTATACTTAGTTACAACCTTGAAGTTATGAATACTTATTCTTCTAATGATGGAGAATTTAACTCGCATAATATAGAGGTCCTGGTTACCAGTTTCACGTACCCACGATTGGAAATTAAATACACAGACACATGGGTATTATCTAGTGTCATGACATTATACTCTAATAGTTGGTCTTTACATGAGCTTTTAACACAATATGAACTATGACCTCCTCCTACCCACGTTTCTCTGCACACACAACTGTAACCAAATCGTTTAGCGTACCTGATATACTCCTTATCATTTTCTGAAACTTTGAAACTTACCAACTTGTAGACAATTATTAGAGTGTCCTAAAATTAATATCTTGCATGATGATAATAGTAATAATAATATAATATAATACACGAATCACACGTAACACATCCACATGCATCATAGCACGATTTAAGGCACCAACCCAAATCATAATACAACACATACACCTATAATTCTCAATGATACATGAATCTCAAACACATAAATTGTACTAAAACAATCACGATCCATAATACATAACACAATAATAGCACGCGATACCATCCTCGCCATTGGCCTTTCAATCCTTCAACGTACTCCGACTATTGATATGTGTACGTATATACATAGATATAGAAAAACCCTCAGTAATCAAACATGTCCGAAAATAACTAATAAAAATAATAATGGCAGATGAGTATCTTAATACCCACAAAAAATCATAAAACTCCATAATGTCATCACAATGCTATAAGCAAAGGTTAACATGACTAAATATCATAAACAAGTGTGAGAGAAAACTCGACGACACAATATATATATATATATATATATATATATATATAAAATAATGCTCCAATGTGTTGTAGCTTTTTTGCAGCGCATTGCAGTGTATGGCCCGTAGGCCGTTGGATGAAAATCCAACGGCCCACAGGCCTCAAATCCACAGTCCAACCCGTCCAACATGCCCGCACGCCCGAACCCGCCACCCGCTCGACAGCCGCCGCCCAGCACGCCGACCCCCACCCCCCACCGTGGCTTCCCTGGCAAGCGCCGCCCGCCCAACCCCGCCGCCGCCCCTGACGACCAACCCCCCCGCCGCGGCTTCCCTGGCAAGCGCCACCTGCCCGACCCCACCCGCGGCCCTACGCCTGGCCCCCTATCACGACCGACCAACCCCACCACCTCGCTGCAGCCCGCCCAGCCCCCCCAAGCCGCCCACCCCTCCAACGCGGCCGGGCCGCGTCGGAGGGGCGGGCGGCTTGGGGGCCACGGGGGGGGCGGGGGTTGCCGCGGCTTGGGGCGGGTGGGCGGGCCGCAGCGGGGTGGTGGGGTTGGTCAGTCACTGTGGGCGGCCAGGCACAGGGGCCGCGGGCGGGGTCGGGCGGGCGGTGCTTGCCAGGGAAGCCGCGGCGAGGGGGAGGCAGGGCGGCGGTGGGGTCGGGCGGGCGGCATCGGGCGTGCGGGCGGGTCGGACGGGTTAGGCGAGTTGGGCGGGTTGGGCTGTGGACTTGAGGCCCGTGGGCCATTGGATTTTCATCCAACGGCCCACGGGCCGTGCAGTGCGCTGCAAAAGGGCTGCAGCGCATTGCAGCAGCCCTCATATATATATATATATATATATATATATATATATATATATATATATATTACACTTACACACTCACAGCCTCTATATCACCAATCACAATACTCATGTGTCTCAGAATAGTTAGTTTAATGCCACAATTTTTTAAAATGTGATACATTTACAATACCCTCATACATTGCACTTCTTTAGGGTAGAAAAGAGTACTAATATAATTTATACAATTCATACCACTCACTCTTTTATTTGTGAAATCCATAAAATTTTGCGTCCTTATATAATATGCTTAGGAAGAGACTTATATAATACAAGTCTAGATCTTCAGTTCGAAAACCAACAAGAGATCGCATCTTTATAGTTTTATTAAACTGCGGAAAAATTGTGCGGCCAGTTGTGCCGTGATGCATGATATATAATGTTTATATCATGACATGCTTGGGGTGACACGTGGAATGCGGGGAACACGGTCTATGTCATCTATCCTTTTGAGTTTTTTGTGTGTGTTTAGGTGTTGGGATTTGAGTGAGGATTAGGGTGTGATTAGGGCCGTGATTGTATTTAGACCTCTGTGTTGGGCTTTTGGGTTGTTCATTTCATGCATTGGGAAGCTCGCACATATCGTGCTTTGATTTGAATTTAATTTAATTTTATTCAGCCAATTTTATAATTTTTGGCTGATTTTAGACTTCAGATCTTGATTCCCGTTATAGAGACTTCATTAAGCTTCGCATTAGTTTACACTAATGATAAGACAGCGTCTAAACGATATTTAAAATTATGGTTTGAACTACTACTGGTTCAAAATTCAACGCCTACAAACCGGGTAAAAGCCTCCTAACAAAGTCCAACCTGAATAAGCTTTTATTATCGATGGCTCAACGTAAAGTCAACGATAAAAGGCAGCCCCAATTTAAATCCAACGAAACTACGTTCGAGTTGTGGGGACCAATACCTCTGACCCCACAAACCGC
Source organism: Piper betle (assembly GCA_033002965.1). Taxonomy (NCBI): domain Eukaryota; kingdom Viridiplantae; phylum Streptophyta; class Magnoliopsida; order Piperales; family Piperaceae; genus Piper; species Piper betle. Next base: position 8,572 of record JAURVB010006723.1, on the reverse strand, counting down.
TTCCGAGTATCACGGGTGTTCATTGGCGCGAAAATTTCGCAACCCTACAAATTCGGCCCCGTCAATTTCGGAGTCCCATGCGCGACCTCCCTCGCCGGATCGATCCCAAGATGAGGAAGACGAAGAAGAATCCGGCGGGAACTCCGAGACGGCGGAGGCCGGGAGGGCGAACGCCGGAGTCGGATTCGACTTCCGCCTCCTCTCCTCCTCCACCGCCGCCCATTCCCTCGGCCGCAAGAAGCCGGTCGCCACCCAATTGCGGATCAAGCCCGGCCTCGCCTCCTCGAAGCGTCGGCTCGACGATTCGCACTCCGGAGGTCCTCAAGGAGATCGAGACCTTCTCCACCAGGATTTCTAAGGCTAGCGCTGTACTTGCCAGGGTTTGCTATTTCGTCAAGTTCCAGATGGTGATGGTGGAGATCTTTTCTTGTTCTTTATTATTAATATGGGTTGATGGATTGTTAAAATGAATTGCGTAATTAGAATTTGAGATCTATCAGTTTACTTTAACGTTGTTAATGTCATAATTGATTGATTCGTTGCTTTCGTTTATGAAATGGTGGCTGGCCAGTTTCTAGATTAGCATTTTGTAGTTGTCATTTGCGATGCTGTCTTGCTTTGCACTTGTTAGGGATTGCTATCGCATCTTGTTTTTCTAGCTTTTGATGGCGATATGCTGTTTGAACAAACTGGTCAGTTTGAATCTTTTGTTAGTTTTGTTACTTGTTTTCTAGCTGCTAATTTGGAAGCGGTATGATTTTCAGCTTTTAGACTCGAACAGTGAAAGGGTTGGCTTGAGATTGTCGAAATGGCGAATCGGTGATGGTTTTATTTCTAGATTAGCTTTGCGTACTTCTCATATTTTATGGTGCCTTGCTCTGTACTTACCTGGAATTTGATGGCGATATGCTGTTTGAACAAACTGGTCAGTTTGAATCTTTTGTTAGTTTTGTTACTTGTTTTCTAGCTGCTAATTTGGAAGCGGTATGATTTTCAGCTTCTAGACTCGAACAGTGAATGGGTTGGCTTGAGATGTCGAAATGGGGAATCGGTGATGGTTTTATTTCTAGATTAGCTTTGCGTACTTCTCATATTTTATGGTGCCTTGCTGTGTACTTACCTAGAATTTCTGTTTTGTTTAGTTTGATTGGCATGGCTATTTGTTGTCATTGTTTTTTTCCCCTCCCCTCACTATGGTAATTAGTGTTGTTTGGATGAACTGCTAATTGAATATGAGATTTTTGTTTCCTTCTTGGTTCGTAGCTGTTAAGTTGAGCATTTAATGATTTTAAATTATAGATATGAGCAACGAATAGATTGACTTCTGATTTGTATTTCAATTGGTTCGTAGCTGTTAAGTTGAGATTTTAATGATTTTAAATTTTAGGTATGAGCAATGAATAGATTGGCTTCTGATTTGTAGTCCACTTGTTTCATAGCTGTTAAGTTGAAAATTTAATGATTTTAAATTATAGATATGAGCAATGAATAGATTGGCTTCTGATTTGTTGAAATGGTGTCGCTGGTAAGTTTCTAGGCTATTGTTATTATTACTTCTGATTTGTTATGGTGTCACGCTAGACAATGAAGGCAAAGAAGACTGCCTCCTCTCCGACGAGCAAGCCCCTTCCTCCATCTCTGACCTCCGGGATTTTGCCTCCTCCAGACTTGCATCACCAAAGAATCAGCTCATTGATTCACATTCCAAGATTCTGAATGAGATCGTGGTCTGCTCTTCTGGAATTTCAAAGCACTTGACAGTTGATTCTCACTTCTCCATTTACTTGGGATTACACTTTCCTCTACTTCTTTTAAGGTAGTTAGCATTGTAACTTTTTATTGCAGTTTTGATTCTTGTGGGAACTAATTGACTTTTGAGTTTGAGATTTTATTGACTCGATATTTTCATGTGGATGACAAGTAGGTTTGCTTCTGTGGTGCAAATGATGACTGATCAAGTTTTAGCCTAGCCTTTCGTATTTATCATTCTTAATGGCGCTTTGAAGATCTGAAGTGTGACTTCATCATTTGCAAATCTCGGAAGAGATGGTGCATTATGAAGTGTACGATGAATTGTTCCATTCAATATATTTTTCTTTCGTTTGATTTCTGCCTTTTTTGCTTTCTGCTCAATCCAGTTAACAGGGCTCTTGTTCTACAAACTTAAAATAATTAGACTGCAGGTTTTTCTCTAGAGAATTGAATTTAACCTATTTTAATCTTTATCACTTGAAATTATATTACTTTACCTGTTAGATCTTTTAAGAACTAACAGCATTTATGGGAATAAAAACTTACTATATACAGAAACTTTACGTATTTCACTGGAAAAGTTGAACAAAAAGAACTCTTTGATGCAACTTTGCATGTGTCGATTGGTTTGTGGTGGATTCAATCACAAGAAACACTTAAGTTGGTGGGAGATGCAGAAAATGATTAACGTAAAATGAGAGATCGCATGAGGGGAAACACAGAGACGATAAAGGTAAATCCAAGGATATACAAAGTTTTGAAGTATAGGGTTTTACTGTTGACCTCTTATATACAGGAAGTGTGTTCTGCATTGAGCTCGTGGTCGCCAGCCAAGATGGATAATATATTTGAATAAGTTTAATTAAATTGGGGTATTTGGCCTTGAAATTTTGCAGGCGGAACACTTGCAGAATTCAGTGCTAAAGTGCAATCTACAACATCGCATGGTATGTTGCCTGTGCTCTATTTATAAGCATTAAAAGTATAGTATTAATAGCTTTTTACTTTTGGGAAAATCACTCAAAGGGCAGCAGCGAGACGGCAAGATGCTAGTTCCTATTTTGTTAGCAATACAATTGGCACAAAATGAGAATTGTTAGTGTTTTGAGGGCCAAGAAAAAAAAGAATGATTATACTGATTTTAAATAATTTGTATTAAGAATCTGTCCTGCATTTCAATTGAATTTTGCCTTAATTCATACATCACAACACAAAGATTGGTAATTAGGAAACATGACCTTTTGGTATGGCCATCTTGGCAAGCCACTCCGTCGAAGTTTCTTCAGAACAGAGGTGCAAACGCCCAACCTCTCTGCAGCTTCAACTTCGGTAAGATGCATGTATCAAGTCCTTCAGATCCATCTTTGCAGTCCTCTCCCTCTGCAACAATAAAGAGAACATGCTCTCATATTCTGTAGACCAATACAAATTGAGTACTATAGCTACCAATTAATAGAATATGTTTGACAGTAACAAAATAAAAGAATGAGTGGAACAACAATGAAACGTTAATAGATGGGCTGGTTACCTGCATTGCCATCGGGCTTTTGGCCTGAAGTCTTGGAAGTCCAATGAATTCCCCCTTGGGCGCCTCGTCTGTTGATCATTCGACGGTCGACCTAGAAAAAATGGTTGTTATCAGTTTTCGTATCAACCATGTTTTAGTGATTACCTACTTGAAGAAATAAGTGGCTGCATAAGATTCATCGAAGGAGTCGCACAATGACCTTCACTCCATTTTGGAGAAGGTTGGAAGGGAGCAATTGATGTAAAAGGGTGGCGTCTAATATGTTCGTTGGTGATGCTGTTTGATGAGTCGTATGCCAGAATATTAGCACATTCGTCTTGAAGATGAAAGTAGTTCGCCAGCAGAGGTTCCGCCATCTCAACGTGTTGAAGCCTAAAATGAAAAGTAGAATGATGGAACTAGAGGTACTAGATTCAATATACATAAGCATCATGCATTGTAACAACAGCGCCTCCCGTCGCAATATACGTTGTGCAAATAATTACATGGTATGACAAGTCCAGCCTCCTGTGAATCTACAATCTCTTGGTCACAATTTCTATAGGATAATAATAAAGAAAAATGTTAATAATTTTCTATGTTAGTACAAATAATCAATCATCTTATATATCATTGTTGTGGGTTTTTCAGGAACCATCAAAGTGTAAAATTTGTTAATGAATTGCATTTAATCTATATATTAATTCGTAATCAGGTATATATGAATGAAAAACAAAACGTAATAATAAAAACTCAAGACGACAGCAAGATATTTGCAGAAAGATATAACCAGAAACACAAGGGACTAAATTGTTAACATGTACTTAATTAATCAGGTATCTTATGATTGATTAATAATAGAATATTAAGGTTTTGTTCATATAACAAAGAAGTCGTGAATCGGTGTTATATATGATATTGAACTAATCCATACCGCAACAATGAATCACTTGTCAGAGTGTTCACATGAATCACATTCTGTTGGAAGCGGCGGGAATGGATGTGGGTATTGTTCAATTTGCTGAGCGTGATGGTCATCCATCTCTCCACCAACATAACGTCAACACTACGAAGAAGAAGAGATGAAATAACTTGGAGGCTTGCATGGGTGGAAGTGGGTCGTTATGAATATAAAGAAGCGAAGAGAAGTATGGCCGGTGAGTAAATGAGTTGCGAGGGGAGGTGACACTATCACAATGTTAATTAATAACTTCAATTTATGCAGTTTTCATAAGCTGCAAGCCTTTTCTCTTGCCTTCTCGTCCCTCTCCAAATACAATATGATGAGAATGTTAATTAATAACTTCAATTTATGCAGTTTTTATAAATTGACAGCCTTTTCTCTTGCCTCGGCTTGTCTCTCTTTTAACAAGTCTACATTTGATGAGACCATAAATATTACCTGGTTGTACAACTAACACCACCCATGTTGCAATAATCCAAAGACTCCTCATCTTTAAATGATAACCCATTTAATTTCAATACAATATTTGTGTTCCAAACCCAAAATGCCATCGTCACGCAAAAAATCTCTAATTCCTCCTTGCCCTTTTCCATATGATAAAAAAAAAGACTTGCGAGAAATTTGATTCTAGAAAATTATGTTAAGACTGTCTTGTATCTTGTAGATAGTAGGCTTATGCTTATTTCATCCAGCTTGATTAAAATTTAATATTTTATATAATTTTTTAATAATTTATTTAGAAATTTAATATTTCATCCTCTTCACTTCTTTATATTCATGATGACCCACGTCCACCCATGCAAGCCTCCAACTTATTTCATCTCTTCTTCTTCGTAGCGTGGACATTTTGGACCATCACGCTTGGCAAATTGAACTATACCCACGTCCATCCCCGCCGCTTCCAACAAAATATGATTCATGCGAATACCTCAAACAAGTGATTTGTTGTTGTGGTATGGATCAGTTCAATATAATATATAAGACCGATTCACTACTACTTTGTTATCTGAACAAAACCTTAATATTCTATTAATAATCAATCATAAGATACCTGATTAAGTAAGTGCATGTTAATAATTTTGTCCCTTGTGTTCCTTGTTATTGTTGAAATTTTAACTTTAACCAAATTATATATATGATAAAATTATCACTATAAAACTTTAATCTTCTTTAGATTAAATAATCAAGAAATAAAATTTGATAGTGGAAACGTACCTAAATATGTAAAAGTAAAATGATTATTTACTTCTTCAAAATTAGAGTTTCTGGACAATGAAATGCCAGAATGAAAAATTACTTGTGAATTTGGGGACCATAACCCCCTATTTATATCATTATTTTTTATAATTTTAATTTAACTCATCATAAAAGAGAAATTATAAAAATGATATCTACGTATATGAATCCATACTCATATTAATGACCCGTTAAACTTAACTTTAATATATCAATCGAATTTAGGTCAACCTTATGATACAATTATAGATTCATAACAACCATAAATAACAACATATGAAAAATTACTTGTGAATTTGGGGACCATAACCCCCTATTTATATCCTTATTTTTTTAATTTCAATTTAACCTATCATAAAAGAGAAATTACAAAAATGGTATCTACATATAAGAATCCATACTTATATTAATGACCTATTAAACTTAACTTTAATAGATCAATTGAATTTAGGTTAACTTTAAATAAGATATAATTATAGATTTGTATATATATTTATGTCCAAAATCTAACAATTTTCCACTTGGAATATTATATGCAAAGATCTTAGGGAAATAGGGAATTCAATCAGAGAGCTCAAAACTGTCAGAGATGTTCTATATGCATGAACAACAAGTCCAAGTGTAAAACGTGCGCTCGAGTCAAGGTTTTATAATCACTAACCGGTCAGTTTGATCGTTTGTCTAGGTCGGTTCAACTTTTAGAACACGGATTGGGCTAGTGATTTGGAGCACCTCAAATCTACTTCTGTGTATGTTTTCTTGTTGAATGGATGTGTTGTTTCATGGGAAGCAAGTAGGCATGCATTGTTTTATCAGCTATGGAGTTAGAATTTGTAACTACTGCGAATGCAGTGCATGAGGGTATTTGGTTGAAACGTTTTCTACATCATTTGGGAGTTACAACTTCATCTTTGTGTCATGTGGCTATCTTTTGTGATAAACAGACCACCATAGTTTATTCTAAGGATCCCAAAGATCATAGTAAAATCAAACACATTGATATCAAGTTCAACTTCATCAGAGACATAATACAACAGAATGAAGTGAACTTGAAATACATTTCTACACGCCAGATAGTTGTAGAACCACTTACCAAACCTGTTGTTCGAGATGTGTATAGCTCTCATGTTAGAGTGATGGGATTATATTTCTAGATTTTATGTATTTCATTAGACTTTGTTATATTTTCTATTATGTATGAGAGAAAGATATTTTTCACTTGATTGCAATATACTAATACAAGGAATAGTATTTCTAATGGGATGAATAACTCTCTCACTGAATATTTGCCTCTATTGCTAGAGAGAAATGAGAGATGTCACATGAGTACTTCATGTCATGAATGTCATCTTGATATAGATCAAGATGAGACCATTTTCTATAATGGTCGATATGGTACCCGACAATCATATATCTCGTAGATAACCAAATGTAAGACTTCTGATAGATACAATTTTGATGCAATTATGCTAAATGACTCAAGGCAATTACTATTGAAAAAGATATTATTGATCTTGTAAGGAATCGGTGTAAATCTTATAGTGTATGCTTGCATTATTGGGTTGTTTGTACACTTCGGGTGTGAATTAAGGTTGAGTGGTATTGTAATTATAAGTGTCAAGTTTCAGTTTGTCAAGTTAAGCCAGGTACCAAGGGGTGAACGATAAGCGTATGGCTTGTGAAGCCGATTAGGGGTTGAGTGTGGTGAAGGACAACTAAGCTTATGAAGCATTTGGGTCTTACTTGGTGAAAGACAAGTGGTTGTACACTTTGGTTGTAACACCCATTCTATTTGGTTATAGTGAAGCATAGAAGACCTACTCGACCATAAGACACGCGGTGCAAAAGAGAGAATGTACCAGTTGGAAATCTTTTAAAAATCTTTATGTTTGCATTTCTTACCTTACATGGATAGTAGACAAAGATTAACCTCCGTGGAAAGACCAATTCATTTAGATCGACATGAGTGTCAACCAAGTGCATTATAATATAGTCAGAGGCATTACGATATGTACTATTTATTAATATCTTGACCATTAACTATTACTATATTGTTTACTATTTTTTTGACTATCTGTTGCTTGATCTATTTCGGATTAACTTATTTGTCTCACATCTTATGCATGGTTGACTAGTTCGCCAACATATAAGTTTGGTTACAAATTTGTTAATAGATCACTTGTAGTCTTGCTAGAGTTATACTTGCATTTCTTGGCTAACATATAAAATATATTTCACTTCATATTTCACGATCGGTGTTAATTAAGATCAGAGTGAACTCTTCTAATCTCTTTGTGCTTTAGTATTAGAATTCTATTCTCCATCCGGATCCTTCACCATGATGTTAAAATTCTGAAAGTTATTCATTAGGCTACTGCCTTATACTAACATCACAAAAACGAATCTCAACCCTCAATATGGTTTAAGAAGGAAAACCTTAAAGATTTCCATACTGATCAATCATACTATATGAGAGAATATTAACTTATAGGTTTCCTAGCATGAGCATTCTGAGTCATAGGAGAGACAACACCTCCCTATTACTAAAAGAGTAACTTTAAAGAATACAAAAAAACATGAATGTTAATATCATGCATAAGTTAATTTCTTATTCTCAATTCAATCTCGAGTTATCTAACTTATTACATTATGCTAGCAGTCAAAGGATTGTAAAATCGGAGAGCTCTTCAGCTCATGATTTTATTTGTATTCGGTTTGGCTTGGCTTTTGGCTCATGGATCTGATGAAGTTAGTGTTACTTATGCCTTGGTTTGGAAGGATTTGCGTCATGTGATTGCTTGTTGGTGTGGTTTCGTTTGGCATTGTGCCGTTGGTATGCTTTAGAGTAGTTAATAGGGTCATTTTTTAGTATTAAGGAGTTATACTCATACATTTAGTGTTAAGAAATTACCAAATACGTTACTTAACGTGGCCAATGGCCTTGTGTCAATTTGAAAATTTTGATTTTCTCAAGGGTTTGACCAGCTTGTCTTCTATACTTTAATCCTCATTTAAAGTTTTATTTAGTTTTGTGTCAGGTACAATAGTTGGGCCACGTGGATGCCATAGAGTCAAGTCGCGACAATAGACCACATGGTGGGCCTACTTCTCTA